>JASKGM010007467.1:0-10000 GCA_034509205.1 Ceratonia siliqua | reverse complement strand
TGGCTGGCTGGAATAGCCATTATATTACAGGCGTAAAGATATCCATACTGGCAGGGCAGTTCTCAAAATATATAACTGAATGTGCAGATATGAAAAACTTGTGCAGGAAAATACACATTTACAACCAGGAGGCATCTCGTGTGCTAGATAATTACCTCAAATGGCAAGAAGCTCACTGACCATTCAGTTTGGTTCTAATGCCAGTGTTGTATTATTTCACACCACAAACTTTTCTTCGTAGTATCTTCAGCTTGGAAAAGCGGTGCCTTTGCCCTTTAGCATTTATTCTAATAAAATATTCTAATAGGTGGAAAGCATCACCAATTTCATCAGTACTTTGAAACAATTTAATAGGTTCCATGCATCTGTATTGAGCTATCTCTCTCACTGGAAGTTTCTCTGAAATGATAGCTAGAAGTAAACAGAATAGTCTTAATCTTTTATGTTTTCAATCCCATCCCCATCTGTTTCATTAATGAAGTTTTGAGGCTGTAGCAGATCTTGTTGACATCAAAGTTTGATGGGTCTAATCTCATATACCAACCAGCCATTAATGGCTTATACAGATCCATGAACAAACAAAACAAAACAAAAAAAAATAATTGTACTTTGAACCAGGCAATGCTGTCTGATCTCTCACAGAAATCTTAAAGACCTTCTTCACCTTTAGGCCTTAAGCTTTATCCCAAGAAGGACAGGATATGATAATATATATATATATCATAATCTAAGGCTGAAAATGCTGGACATGGACCCTTTCTAAGGAGTGTTGGGTAGGAGTAATATCATCAAAGACGACATTTAGGCACTTCAAATGAAGCCGATGAATTGAACTGCCACTTCTCGTCTTCAATGATAATAAACAAAATTTTCGCAGCGTTCAATTAGCTGGCAGATGTCCTTACAAACCAACTTGTCGAGCACCTATATAGGCCTGTAATTAAAGAGGGTTGTCCTTCAAGTTCTTCGTCGGTAATAGTTTTTATTTTTTAGATTAAGTTATCTTAATTAAATAATAAAAATAATGCTACAACACTTTAAAAAGAGTATCGTATTACTCCATATGTAATATTAAATTATTTTGTTATAAATATTTGTATTTGTATAGTGTCTAGTGTGGTTTCTAGTTATTACTTTTCCAGTGAGGGCTGAATAATTTATAAGAGGTCTTAGAATTCAAACCTCTATGATTAATTTATACAATATATATATATATATATATATTTTTTTTTGAAATTTATTGTACAAATTTTAGAAAACAAAATAAAAATAAATGAGTCGACCATATATTAAATGAGCCGAATATATTTAATTTGTGAGTTTTGCTTATCTATTTTTTTAATCTAAAATTTATATGGTAAATTTGGAAACAAAATAAAGAGGATTTGCATATGGGTAATTAATCTTAGAGTCACAAGAAAAATGACGTTTGTACACCATAATTTCTTACACCAAATATACATCATTCATTATATTCTATTTTTTTTATTAGATTCCACATTTTTTCACTATTTTTTTTAATACAAGTTTATTCAAAATTTTGAGTGTACAAATCTCTAGCACCGGAGGCACAATGATTTCCTCGAGCTTGAGATAATAGTGGAAGAGGGTGTTGGGACCTGGCGTACTTGTGTGCTGGAAGTACGGAACTGTTATAGGCGGATCCAAATTCGCAAAGGATCCGAACATGTTAAATCACGGCAATTGATGGTGAATTTATTTTTAAATAATTATAATAAATTACGTATAATTATACATACTTATTTAAAAATAAATAACGATTATAATATATGAAACATATAAAGTTATGATTAAATCCAAATTCACAAAATCATGATGTTTTATGCCATGGAAATAGTGTAAGAGTCACTAGCTGGCGGCTGCACACCTAATAAAATCATGATTTAGTTTTAAAACGTATTTTTTTCCTTCTTAGATTAGTGCAAAAAAAAAATCAACTTTATACACCTTTTGCTCATATTTACAATATTTTATTATATTTTATATTTATATTTATATTATTAATTTATTACAAAATAATTATAATACTAGTAATAAATAATAATATAATATTATATATATATATATATATATATATATGTATATATATAAAAAAAATGTACAAGTAATGTAAAAAGAGTTATATGAGAATAACATTAGTTATTTTTTTGGAACATGATTTTGATGTATAACTAATAATTTGAATTTTATATTAATTTTAGAAAATTCATCTTAGGCCTTTTTTCTTAAAAAAAAGTAAATAACTTAGTTACACAATATTTTCTTATATTATAAAAATATATACAACTCTTTATAAAAAGTTAAAAAAATATTTTAACTTGATTTCAAATTTAATCATAATTAAATTATTAATATGTCTAAAATAACTTTAAAAAAAATTATGAAATTCAAATCATTTATTTATTCATTCATTTTTAGCAGTATTAATGTAAAAAAAATAGAGACATATTTAATAATTTTTAAAATTTTTTATAATTAATAATAGATAAATTTAAAGGTATTTAGGATATTTTAGACAAATTATTTAATTAAATTTAAAATTAAAATTAAATTAAGTTATAATATTTTTTTAATTTTTTAAAAATATTTTTATAATAAAAACTGAGAAATTTTACTCAAAACAAATTAAACTAATAGCACTTTGGTGATTTTACCAGAGTTTTTTTTTGGGGTCAAGACTTGGGTATGATTTCGAAGATTGGGTGAATCTGGGCTTTAGCTTAAGCTTAGATGGTATACTATTTGGAAAAGGAAGCCCGACCTGAGTTACACGATCCATTTCCTACGGTGTCGTTTCAGAACCTGACCCAAATCCTAATGCAGAATAAATGTTGGCGCGTTTAACTTGAAAAGCGGGAACTAAAACGAGTCGAGGAACCAGCATCCTGGAGAGGGAAGTTGTGATGGAATTGCTTAAATTTTCCAAGTTCAAGCTCCAACTTCAAGCCCTTATCACTGAAGTTCGAGATCTCAGAGTGAGAATTTTCATCCCTAACCTCGTCATCGCCCTGTTTCTATGCGTAATAGATCTTCGAGTGACTTCGACTTTTTCAGGAAAGGGAACGCTCAGCGACCGAACAACACCAACATCGAATCGAGGTTTTTCATTTTGACATGGTTCATTTTATTGGATTGTAATGCTTCTCAATTTTCTGTTGATTTGGTTGTGATGTTTGAGAGCAAGAACAGAAGCAGAAGCAAACCGAGGAAGAATATAACAGAAGAATACAAGACTTGCAGGCCGAGTTAGCTTCAGTCAAAGAAGAGAGCCAGAAACTCGAAAGAAGGGTACGTTTTTCATTTCTTTTTAATCCAAATTTCATTTTCACGAGATCCCTAGCCGGAATGCTCTTTGTTAAAATCGTATTGTATTTGTTGCTAATGCTGAGTTTTAAATTCACTATTTTCATTCCAGGTGAATTACCTTCAGAACGACAACGCTTTGCTTGAAAACAAACAAAAGGAGTTGAAGGGTACCATACATAGCCTACTTCAGTCGAGGGAAAATTTCATGCATGCTTACGAGGTTCGTATATGATAATTTTACAATAATGTATAGGACTGGTGGTCTTTTGCTAATAATATTATTGTCTGTACCAAAAGCAAGGAAAATAGGTATCCTAAGTCAATGAAAGGAAAACTTACTTAGTTACAGACTTACAGTATAATCTGTGAGTTATTGTGATGTTGATTACAGCAAAGTTATAAATAGGGTATTTATTTATTTCAGACTTTCTGAATTTTATTTCATTGTTCACGAGATTTAGTAGAATTTCTACCAGGTAAATAAGTGAAGTGTGCCTGAATTTGAGCATTACTGCAATGGGTTAGTTTCTTGTTATCAGATAACAACGTATGTCTTGGTAAGCCTGGTGCTGATATACGAGTGAAAATTTATTTTATTTAATTTTATATCAATTCTTTCGTTCTCCTAATATTTGTAATTTTGTATATATCCACATAATTGAGCGTAATTGAAGTTTTCCTGTTTTTTTATTTTGGGAAGGTGGGTTTAGATTAATGGGTTTTAACTTTTAACCGTAAAATTATAAGCGTTAGGATTTTAGGTGTTGTGAATATCACAATGAAGGCTAATACTTTTGGTAGGAGCAACAAACATAATCTTGTCATGGGGCAGGTCATTTTACCAAGTGCAGAAGCCATGATACAAGCGATCTTGCTGTTGTGCAGGAAACTACTTCGGAAATGAAACGTTCAATTGAAACCAAAGATAGGAAGCTCAGTGTCCTTTCTGAGAGGATAAACGCTCATCTATTGTTATTCAATTCAATAGAGAAAGAGGTGTTTTCTATCAAGCAAATTGTGGATAACGCGCAGAGCCTTGTCAATGAAAAAGAGGAAATAGGCAAGCAGCTTCCCAAACTAATACTTATTCAGAAATTTGCTCGTTTGTGGAAACTCAGACAAACCGTAGAAGTTTCATTGCCTATTTAAAGATTTTTTTCTTTCTTGTATTCAGTTGCTGGCCTAAGAAACAAAATGGATCAGATCTCTGCAATTGAAAAAGCACTTGTAGGTAATTTAAAATTCCCATTGACCCGTCTTATAATTTAAATATTTAGTATATATAAAATAATAGTTGTTTACATTTTACCCAAAAAAAATAGTTGTTTACGTATGTCTAGAAAACTAGTACACTCCATCTACACTTTATTTGCTGGAAAACCTTCTCTTTTTTTTCCCCCAGAAAATATCTCTGACCCGAGAAATAAACTGAAAAACAACGAGGATGAGTTAAGAAGAAGGGATAAAATCATCTCAGAGCTAGAAGCAAAGCTGGATGCAGCAAAAGTTAGCAACAATAGCCAAGCTCAAATTGAAGATATATCCATACCAGCATGGAATAGTTTACTGCGTCAAATTCCCGAAATTTAATCTGCACTTTCATCCTTAGATGTTTTGAAGTTTTGTCTTAACCAACCTCACCTTCAGAAAACTTTATCAGTAAAGGATGTGGTGATACAGAATTTAATTTCAGACAAAGAGGTTTGACATTCAATTTTTTCACTATTTTTATGACTTCTGATTGTCAGTCCTTGTGATTTTCTATTTTGTCTGAACATACTCTGAAGGCATTACATTATGAAGTTGGAAGTTTAAGACTTGTCTTACAGAGGATTCAGGAAACTGTCACAAATATGAATGAAGGGGTAAAATATATTTCATCACTTTTTATATGAATAGCTGTAAATTGCTTCCTTTGCTTTATAGATTGTGCTTGTCGGCATGGTTATATATTTAATAATTTGATTTCACTGTATAATTCTTCATTGCTGTTATAGACCATTACTTCTGTTAGTTCTCAAGATCAAGTAGTGTATCACAATTCATATATTTATATATATAAGTAAATGCTTATTTCTATGTCAGGATAAAAGGTTATTCTCTTCAATATTGCACCATAAAGAAACAAGTGAAATGGATATGAAGGTGGAAGATAATAGGTAAAAATTACATATTGGCACATAATTGTTAAACTATTTTGAAGTTACTGTTTGAATTTATAGGCTTGTTCAGTGCCAAGAAAAAATCTGCTGTGTTGTTATTTAGAGACACGTGTTTCTTTTAGGCAGGTGGTTGCTTGTTCATACCTTACGGTTGTTTTAAGGATGCAAATGGTACCTGACAAGTCACAAGGATGATAGTGTACCACATTCTGTATTCCAAAATATTAAACTTTGATTCTGTATTCCCCGTTCTAGTTTTCAAGATGAGCACATGCACCTTAATTATATGCTTTACCTGCATTTTAACTCTATATTCGTGTAAATAATTTGTAGAAAACAATAATGTGGAATATATGTATTAATAATAGACGCCAAATATATCCAAAGTCATTGGTTGCTAACAGACATAATTTAGTAATGTTATTTGTATAACATTTTTTTCTACACCTTTCTTATACTTTTATTTTTAACCATTGATGTATTATAAAATAATGATGATGATAGATCATAGATAATAATATAATATATCAATGATTAAAAATAAAGACATGGGAAAGGTGTAGAAAAAAGAGGTGTACAAATAACATTATTCTATATAATTATTGGTGATTGGATGATAACTGAAATTTAAAATAGTCTATGCAAGAAGCGAGTTTGTTATTCATATAAGATGGACTGCAAACAATTATGCATAGAAGTTTATTTAATGCAGAACTTAAGGGTAAAACGCAAACTACTAGACAACTCACTGAAATTTGTATGTTAATCCCAATAGCTTACAAATCACTTGGCATAGGGATCTTTTATGGACCTAACGGAGAGTAGTCTTCAAGTAACATAACCTTATGACTGAGATTCTCCCACATACAACTAAAATCTCAAATTATATAGGAAATGCAAACCCTAAGTTTCCTATTCAGATCTATATGAAGCCCTAATTACCTAAAATTTAAGTTACACTCCTTACCATTTTCTCAGTCATGTATTTAAAACTTAGTCGATGTGTGGACAGAAGAGATTTTGATGATTTATGATAGATGAATGATTCAGTCATTACATTCTTATAAATAATAAGGTTCATATAGAAATTCCTTTCCCAGGGTGGGTGATATAGCTCAAAACAAAGAAGAGAAGGACAAAGAACCGACAGGATCCCCCTCTTAGAAGATACAGGTTTGATCTGCCATTCCTTTTTGCTTGTAAATGCTAGTCATAGTCATAGGAGCTTACTATATCAACAAAAACCTGTTTTGTTTACTGTCGATCTGATTGTTGGATGTATAAGAGACAGTGCCCTTGAACCATAGCAGTCAGCGCAGTGCTTTTTCTTTCAAGAAGAAATCTTTGATTCCTTCTTTCTAGACTTCATTGTTTGAAATTGGTTTGTTCAGCTGCGTATAACCAAGAAGAGTTAAAATCGTTTCCTGAATTTATATCTGTGAACATAAATTATTATTTTTTAGCAGGTTATGTTATGCGAGATTTGTCAGGTATTCTTCCAAATATGAAAAAAAAATTTGAAGACTGTCAGCTGATTGTTTTGAAGTCAGCTCAGTGGCCTACAATAGGCAAAGGAAAAAAATATGTTTTGAACAGTATGTGTTACAGTACCTTAAATAGAACACACTTTCAAAAGCAAGCCGTTGAGGGGAAGGTGCCTAAGGTGTTATAAATCCTCACATTACCCAGCATTTGGGCAATGTGTGAATACCTCAATACTTGTCCCATACAAAATAATAAGGCGCAATGATATTTTGTAACAATTCCTGCCCCTTAAGAACTGACGTATACGACGGTTCACTCTAACCGCCCACTCAAGGTGCTTTCACTCTGGCCTTTTTAGGTAGTCATTTCCTTGGTCGCTCCTTTTTAGGTTACTCCCTTTGCGTCGCCAGCGCCCAATAGACTAAAACTGCTGGTACTGTTATAGAACTTTAGGTAGAACTCACCCTTAAAAGCTAGCCGTTGAGGGGAGTGTGCCTAATGTGTTATAAACTTCCACATTACCTAGCACTTAGGCAATGTGAGACTATCTCAATACTTGTCCCATACCAAATATCAAAGCGCAATGATATCCTGTAACAGTATGCATGTACTAATGACATGTAGCCAATGTAGATTTCTCTCAAAATTCTAAGAGAAAGCGATTATAAATTATCAAAAGGTGAGGCTGCTGCTGCACTCTTGCAAAAGGACCCTTTTGAGTGAGGAGTTTAGGATAGGTTAGACGATGCCATTAATATGGTATATCTAGTGAATTTCAAAGCATCAAATGCCAATTCCAGCAGTTAATGCAGGAAGGAAAGGAAAAAGGAAAGTCCAGTAATGAGGATGACACTTTCACTTGAGATAGAAATAAAAAAGGTAGGTTAAAGAAGATAGTGAGAGGTTACGTCAGGGCAATTTCACCACTAGATATTCAGTCTGGGCACAGCAATTTAATTCTAGAAAGAGCCGCGTAAATAAAGTGTTCTCCCATGTTCTCCTTTATCCTATACCTGTCTCCCCTTTGAATTTTGGTGAGGATATTCAATCATTTGAAAGAGTAATATTATTTTTTTATACTTCTTTTATATTTATATTTTTAATTATTGATATATTATATTATTATTTATCATATATCATTATTATTATTTTATAATGTATTAATGATTAAAAATAAATATAAAAAAAATACTGCAAAAATATTTTTACTTGATTTGCAGGTCTGACTTTATTTCAAGAGTTCAATTCGTTCATAATTTCTTGTAGGGCAAAGGTACTATGACTTTTGGAGGCAAGTGAGGTATATAGTTGCTTAATATTAATTTGGGAATGCTTTTGCCTGACAATACATTTTGAGATGAAAGTTGAAAGAGTTACATAATGACTCAGTGGCAGTACGCTTGTTTATACTCTTTGTTGGCTTGCTCAGCCTTCCTTGGCGGATCAAACCGTACTGCACCTCTAATAATTGATGGAAAGGTATCACTTTTTTCCCCTCTCACAAGCCGTATGGATTAATTAATAAAAGCTTCACTTTTATTTAATTTTACTTTCTGAGCCCTTCGAAGTTATTCAGCACTTTCACATGATGCCTGACCAGTACATATGTATTGGACATGTGCCAAAATTGTGCAACATCGATACACCACTTCAAAGGTTGGCATTAATAAATACAAGTAGGCAATTTACCTGATTTATGTTAGGTTACTTCTACATCGTATTTTGACTATGTTGGCATACTTAGCTTGAGGAGTCAATGATAGTTTTCGAAAAGGGGCAGAAGTACGAAAAAATGCACACATAATGCCCACTTGAAACCCTGGACAAGTTTTCACATCTTATTCTTCTCTCGAAATCATTAGCATTGCAAACAAATGAGTAATCATAGTGACACTTATTTGAGGTCAATTCTGTACTACTGAACCAGGAAACTACTCTTCAAAGCAATGGTAGAGATAAGTTGTATTTTTTGTGGCATTGATGGTTGGGTCGTTAGCTTTACCCCGCACAAGTGCCTTCCGTATGCTGTCTTGAATATTCATTTGGTAGCTTCTCGGACTTCATATGAAATTTATTCTTGTTTAATAATTACATAAAATTCATGATGTGACCCTGAATCATTTATCTTTTGGGAGGGTTTTCTTTTCGGCCAAAATGTTTTAAGGTAATGACTGGAGAACTTTTCACTGTGTAAAGCCGGGGGACTTGTTTAAAGCTATGACTTGGTATATGGTGATTAGTGAAATGGATTACAGTTTTTAAGTCTTCTTTTTTTTTTAAAAAAAAAAAGATTTGCATTCATAAATCTTGCACTGCAATATGTACATATAGTATAATAGAGAAATTCTTGAATGGAATTAGTTTAATTTTGGTAGATTAACTCAATAAATAATAATTATGTGAACGTGTAAGAATTAAAATCTACCGAAATAATTTAACATGTACATAGGGTTCCTTTTCATAAACTAAACTTACTAAAAGATCTAAAATATTCCTCAGTACTATAAGCATAAAAAGCACTAGTTTTATTTTATTTTTTGCAAAAGCAGCTAAATCTTTACACCTTTTGTTTGTTGCATATAACAGTAAGATTAAATTTAAGATGTTTTGCAAACTATTCAAACTTATTAATGGATCACAGGAACGGATCCCCTTATGTTCCCTTGGAACATGAAAGTTTCATTTTCTTTCTATCTTGGCCGTCCATTAGTATGGGCGGCTAAGATCGTTGCACGTGGCACCAAATATATAAAAAAAAAAATTTCAACCTCTCCCCCATTTTTTTTTCCTTCTCCCTCCTTAACACAAAATGTAGCTTTTCTCTCATGTATCTCTCCTCTGTTTCTACTTTCTTCTTCCCGCCAATCACAATCCCACCATCATTTCTCATTTCTTGTTTCTTCTCCGCAACTCAGAAGCTTCAAGTTTTTAACCTTTGTTTTTCCTTTTTTCTTCCCACCATCCTTTCTCCTTCATTCTTCCAGAGCATAGTATTGCCGGCAACCACAAGCATCTCCAACATTGTT
>JASKGM010007466.1:0-10001 GCA_034509205.1 Ceratonia siliqua | reverse complement strand
AAAAAAATCTTAAACTCATTCCAACCACACGTTATATATTTTCTTTTGTATTGACATTTTCTTTGATGAAAAGGTAACAGATTTTGGATGCCCATAGCCACTGGTGGTCCGAGATTATTAAGGTGATTAATTAGGTAAGTCGCGAAGCAGTTTGGACGAAAATGAGTTTGTATTGGGAATAGGCACATAATTAAGAGTATAGTAGATAAGATTGAGGAGTTCAAGTGACTAGGGGTGTTTGTGGTCTAGTTTGTTATTGTTTTGAGCAAAATATTAGACCGAATCAAAAAAGAAATTGTGATTTGGTTTGAGTAAATAGTGAGATCAGGAATTGAACTAAGCCAAATTGTTGATTCGGTTCAATTTCGCAGTTTATACAATTTTAAATGCAAGCCCATAAAACATGGTAAGACTCTTGAATCGAAGCTTCCTAATTAAATCGAACCAAAGCTTTGGGAGAAATTGAAGCATAAAACATAAAAATTTCCTTGAACCATATTGAAAATCAAGTGAAAACACAACTTGAAAAACTCTAGAAGGATAGAAAACCATCATGCTTCACAAGACCCATTTTCAAAACAAGAATTAAAAGTGAATAAAGAGAACAATGGAACCCATACTCAAAGCCAAGGAAACAGAACCAAGTTGAGAATAAATTCAAAACTTGTGAACCACTCGGAAATTAGAGGAAGACTACAAACTCATAATGCAGTGGACATGAAGGAGCAGAAATTGAGCTTAACAGAGACATCGACCCATTAAATGCAGTGGGTAAGCTAAGGAAGTAGTGGATACAGATTTTCCTTAGCGGATCGTGGCTCATCCCTATCCCTAGTACTAGTCATTCCCTTGCAAATTCACGGGATACAGTGAAGTTAATAATTAGTAGCATGCACGAAATGAAATGTAGCCAAATGCTTTTCATCAAAACATAACTATTAACAAGCATGCATACCTTCCATCATCATCAACACCTTTCCTTTTCAATGGATATCGATTAAACCGGAATATATGTCATTTTCTTACTTACTTTGCAACTCTAAATATCTTAAAGCTGTTTTTTTAATAATATATAAAGTCTGTTTTAATATATGACAATTTCAAATAAGGAAAGATCAAGATATAAAATAAACAAGAACAAAGTGGCCAGGAGGGAGGGCAGTTTATTATAACGTAACGGTACCCCAAAAAAAAGTATCGTAATAATTTAATAAATGAGTCATTTTCAACCTACTTAACTTTACCCAAATCTCAATTATATAAGATATATAGAAAGAAAAACAAAGTAGAAAAGCAAGGCACAGAACATTCTTTACCTCAAGCAAGTAGTTGAATATTATGCACGTACGTACTGGATTTAACCATTAATTAAGTAGTTTATGATCATAATAGGAAATGGCCGCATCTGTATGAATCTATATAAAACTAATCAACTATCAAGGTTTTCAATCTATGGGACGCAATCTATGTGACAAATTGAGAGGTTTAAATTAAATAAATAATCCATATCTAGATATGACTATGAATTAAAGGTGTTATTTAGTTTTGAATCAAATGGACTCGTTGACATTATTATCTCTTGTCTCTCTCCAGGTCCTGGATGGGACTGGGAGGATTCATATACAAACAATAGTGACTGGAGTTGTTTATAGTTTCACTTCAACAACATAATTGGGCCAAGTCCAATTACTTAAACTATTGCTACTTGTTGATGTAGAGTACGTCAAGTTCACTGATTCATTGAACAAGGCCAAAAATTAACCTTGATCTAAGAGCTCTTTTAAGGGTAACATCATTACTGTTTTTATAATTGTCAAGTAGCTCTAATTCCACAACCACTCCTCATATGTCAAGCTGTGATACAGCAGAAAAATCCACTCTGCAATTCTCAAATAATCTTATTTAATATCCATTTGATATAGAAAAAGTAGAGATTTAAGTAAAGGCTATCAAATTTAACCTTCTTTTTTTATAATAAATAATGTTTAATGTAATTACAAATATGGCTAATTTGTGTATTCTTATTTCGTCACTTTTTACTGTTAAACTCATGGCATGCCATTATTATCAATAATTTTGAACGAGATTAATTGAAAGAGAAAATCTTCAAATTTTAGGACTCAACTGTTTGATCTTTGTTTGAACAAATTAAATATTATAATTTCTTTACGGGCTTTTGATTGATTTAAAACTCTTGGAAACATCAATGAATAAAGTGGATTAGAGTGTAGAGTTAATTAATGATAGAGTTAATTAAATTACAGAGATAAGTGGGGGAAGAAATTAAAAGACAAAAGGAAACATTCAAGCAATTTTATCTTACTAACCCTTTGATAAAATCAGAAAAGGCAAAATGGTGTGATACATTATATGAAATCAAAATGAGAAAAAGAGAGATAAAATTAAAGGTGGGTAACGAAGGTCATATACATCACCTATTCACCCTGCGCATTGGAATCATTAGCCACTGGTAGATTTTAATGAAAGATACATTTAAGTTAGTTGAACCAAGACATTGTTGATCTTGGACAGTGACTCCTTTGGCATTTCACAATGACTAGGACTTGAACCCCAATTCTTGTCCCTATCTACACCAATAAAATCCCCCCCTAGTCTCCATTTGCAGCATCACCTTCTTCGCTTTCCATTACCTTCTGCCTCTAATACTTTTGCGACCTCTTTTAGCTACCATAGCCATCATCAACCCACTCTTCATTTTCAAATTAAAACGAATAATTGCTTCTGAAATTGAAGCGATGGATGGATAGATCGGGATGAAGACAACCTGCGATGGGAAATATTCCAAACCAAAACACGAATCTCAATGTCGTTTTCCAAGCTGTGGGCCGAGAAGGATAAGTTTTGGATGCTGAGGAGGCGGAGAGGGAGGGTGCCTGATGTGGAGAAACCGCAAACATTTCATGGTGGACGTGGCGGCTCAGAATGAGAGTAGATGCATGTTGAGGTACACAATCATGATTCTGATTATTCTGACTTTGTCCATTCTGCTGCTACCACTGGTGTTGCCTCCTCTCCCCCCACCACCTTTACTGCTTCTCTTTCTTCCCGTTTTCATCTTGCTGCTTGTCTTCTTCCTAGCCTTTTGGCCTTCCAAGTTCCCAAACATGTCTGTCCTTGCTCCCTGATGTGAAGACCTTGCGAGAAAAAGAATCAACTGAGAGTTAGAATCTCTGTTTGTTTTTTACATTTCCGTAGATCAACCACTGTACATATACGGAGTGGTATTCTCTATTTTGTTCATTTTATGCTTGTTTTCCGTTTCCTTTGTATTTTCTTGTTGGCTTCTATCTCAGATTGTGAGGAAATTGCTTTGTTAGCTGTTTCAAACACACTATATTAAATAAACAACAAGAAAATCTTTATGCACTGAAATGAGTTCACCAACACGCGCAAATGTAGTTTTGTGAAGCACAAGTATGGGATCCTATATATACATTTTGTGTTGGTATTGCCAAATAGGAAGAAGAAGAAGAAGAAGGAATAAGATTGTTTAAATGTAAGTTTCTGGTACGTTTATTGAAATTTTCTGAGGAAGACAAGGAAATGTAGGATATTAATGTTGTTTTAACGAGAACTTGTCTAAAATATTAATTGGATTTCAAGTCTTGTAAATTATGCTTGTTTGTGCTGAAACGGAGAACAAAACTGTGGAAATTAGTTCATTCAGCACTGCAGTCGTCAAAGGAGGCATGTAGTAGCCGGATCCACGCAGTATGCTCTTATTCTCTCGTGTTGACTTGAGGGTGGTATTAAAGATTTGTGGATTAGTCACTCGTAAAAGAAACAAGCTCCGAAAGTTGCTAAGCAATATCCATACAGAGGCCAATTCAATGTACTTGATTAATTCTCCCTTACCCTTCTCAGACCCATTTCTTTCCAAAATTGGCAAAGGATCTGAGGCTGGGTGCGATTAGACTGTTAGAAGAAACTAAGTAAAGGCTACAATAATAGCAGCTTAACTTAAGCGTCGACCCCTGCGCGCACTACAAATATTTAGTGAGGTCTCTCATGTCTTAACTCCTATTCTGCCAATGCGTCACTTGGTCTGAGTCTCCACTAAACCAACCCATACGAGTCCGATACTCATACGACACCTCCCACATTTTATCTCCTAAAACAGTCAATCACTAATTATTCCAAACTTAAAAAGCACCACAAATTCATATCTCATTGTTCAAAAAGGCGAATGCTATTTGCCTGTCTTATCACAAAATTCCTTCGACTAATTAGGTGATTGTTAATTATATTTACAATATATTATTAAATTAATAATCTATTTGTTTTAATAAAAAAGTAATACATGGTATGAAGAGGAACAGCTACAGCTGTAGGAATTGGTATCTCACATTAGGTAATGGGTGGGCATGCGACACTACACATGAAGAAAACAAATATGAACTAAAATGAAACAAACGAAAGGATGGTTCTTTAAGATTTCAATATACTAAGTTGGATCAACGAGGGGGAAAGGCCCATGTTCTCTGTCAGGAAGTTCAATGAATTTTGAACACAGTTAGAGAGCAACCATTAGATAGATGACAAAACAAATAGGTAAGGGAAATTAGCTGACAACGTACGTTTTTATCTGTAATATAAAGGGCAAGTTGTTCAAAGCATGCAATTAGCAAGTGCAGAAGAAGTCTTTGCTGATATAGATTTGATAAAACAAATTGTTTCTGCAGTAACAAAAAGCAAAAGCTTCAACCGAAGATTTGCGTATATATATCATATGAATCTGTCTCACATTATAAAAAGCTTGACAGACCGTCTTTGAAATAAGTTAGATTCACGTGTTGTTGATTAGATTATTTTGATTATCTTGTATAATAATAAAAGTCGAGAGTTGACTAACGACTCATACAAGCTTTCGTCATAAACATCATAAAGGAGAGATGAGGTGGAGAAAGGCAGATTAGGATTACTGAGTGATTTATTTTAAAATATTTACAAGAATAGGATCACACTGAAATGAGTTTGCAAGTCTCAAGTTGGAACAAAATCTAACACGAAGGGCATGAAAACGACAGAATCATTCCCCAGTTTCCCCTCAAACCCCGCATTAATTTGTTCGGTAGAGAGAGAGATAGGTGAGATGCAATGTATGTTGGAAGAAAAGCAGTAGGGAGCAGAGGTTGGAAGGAAATCATTCCAAAAGTTACGTGAAGTGTGCGTTTTAAAATGATACCTGCGCTATTCTTGTGGTACACCTGAATGGGTTTGGATATTTAATTAGTAACTAGTGGGGCCCATTAACCACATTCCCCGAATGCCTTTCAATTATTTGAAATGTGGGGTCCTCCATTCCACCCATTCCATATCCATGGTGCATGGTGCACAAGGAGAGGGATGTGGTTAATGGTGCACAAGGAGAATATATATATATATATTCTTTTTCTGATATAATATAAGCATCGATTGGCAGTGCCAGTGAATAAGAATAAGATGTGTTCAGTTCCTGAGATCATCTCATCCATTATACGTGTGCAAAGTAGATTGACAAGTCAAAATTAGAAAGACTTTTTCCTTTGTGGGCAACATTTCAATATAAATCAAATCCAGTTGACTGATTCTTAACACAAATATTCTTTACAAATGCATTACTAAGATTATATTTTGGTAATTTCATGTTCGAGATTTCTAATTTCAGAGACCTTATCTCTCCTTCATTGTCTGTCATGGTAATCTGGTGGATACTAGACTCCACTTTCATCGAAATGCAGTAAGTTGAATCTGACTCATCTTTGCTTTATTGATGATTTGATGGTTTTTTTTTCTGCTGCTATATATACTTCTAGATCAAGATCAAATCGACTCTCGATCTCTTCTCTTCTGTTACTGAATTGTAGCCTTACCTCTTTGAATACTATAATCTTCGTTGTTGGCATTGATGAAAATTTGAACCAAACATTCATTTGTTTGGTCTTCTTGGTGTATAAAGGTAAGGAAGAAGGACATTGGGGTTTTAAAAGAATTGGTGACTTCAACAAGGCCTCTGTACTTTGGGGCACATTTAATTTGGAACCATGTTACTAAGTTTAGTTCCCTTTGGGTTGCATGGGTTTTGAAAGTTAAGAGTTTTTGGAGAAAGCGGAATAATACAAGTTTTTTGAAGTAATTTATTAATATTTTTTTTAAGTAAAACTAAATATGGATATAATCATTTATACGAAAATTAAAAATTCTCAATTGTTTTAGACCCAATCATAGATTTTAATATTTTATATTCAAATATCTCATATATTTGGCCATTTTAAATATGTAGTTAAATATTTAATTTGCGTACTAAATATAATATAGACTAGTAGTTTCTTCTTTTCACGATGCTAGCTCAAAATGAGTAGTAATATTCTATAATTAGTTATTTATTTAATTTTTTAGTTATTTTTTATAATTTTTATTTTAAAAAATTTAAAATAACCTAAAAAAAATTTCATAACACAAATATTCAAAAATAAGAAATTAAATTAAATTTGTTTAGATTCTTTTAAATAATTTTTTAAAATAAAAAGTTACTCATGAATATCATAGCAATCATCTTCAGTTTAATGTCATAATGAATTGACGCTCATATTTTAGGTGAAATGTAATACAAATTTTTAGAAATGTACACTGTTTGATTATGAGCCAAATCAACCAACGAGCCGGGCAAAAAAAAAAAGTTAAGTTTGGGTAAGTAACAAAATGAAAGAAATAATCGAATCGAACTAAACTGCTTTTTAGCGGTTTGGTCAGTTCGGTTATTCGATTTAACCACTAAATAATCATGTAATATTGTTATTGTAATTTGTAATATTAATAATGTAATATGTATTATGTAAAGTAAAAAAATATTTTTTAATTTATATATATATTTAATCGATTCGGTTAAGATAAAACCACAATTAGAAATGTCTTAACATTCAACTGAATTGTCTTTTTCATTTTTTTTTCTTATTTTCTAACCGAACTACCAATTAAATCGATCAATTCGATTATTTTTTGCTTGATTTAGGTCGATTCGTGCGATCGCCTGCACACCCCTACAAATTTTTATCATTTAGATAGAATTTGTGGTTAATTGATAATGATACAAGTCAATTTAGATGTAGTCAAATTAGGAAAAGAGAAAGAGCAGATGCATTAGGTTAATTACATGTAATTAGTCAAGGGTTACCAAATCAATTACGTAGCTAGAAATTAAGTAAGGAGATCATCCAAACCGGGATACCACCTGGGTTGAGTTTGTTTGTTTTACTTTTCTTTATGCTAAAAGTTAAGATAGAATCCATGAATAATCAGTTCAATCCAAAGATAACTCAATGCAATATCCCATTCCATAGGCCTCTGTTTGGTACAACTAATTAATGCCTATTTTCACACAAAGTTATCACGCACCAAATAGTGCACAAGTTCATGTTTTTAAGTAAGGAAATGGGTTAATTCACTCTCGGTTTTTTTTTCTTCTTCTTTTTCAATTCATTTCAGCTGTGTTTCTTTTCATGTTTTTTTTACTCCTACTTATCAATTTTTTGATGTTAATTAATTATTTTTTATGTCATATATTATTTTTTAATTTTTTATATTATTCATTCAATATCTTTTTAAAAGCATTTCAAAAAAATTTTAAGTTTGACATAAAAATAATTAATTAACATTAAAAATTAAAATTAAAAAAATTATGCTCCCTTCTCATTTAACATAGGTAACTCCATATATAATATAAGTGAGCTCTATTCATTGACAAATTCATATGTAAACAGTAAATGTCTACCCTAAAATGGCTTTGCTATCTGTCACAACGTGACGGCCGGTGGGAAGCCATCATTTTATGATTTTGGGGCGCGTAAGGAAAAACGCAAAGAAAAATAGAGTCGTCACCAATTAATTAGGAGGATAATTGAGATATTAAAAAGGAAAGGAAAACTGGCTCTTGGAACCAGAGGAAGGGTTCAGTAAAGCTGGCAATCGGGCCGGCTCGGCCCAACCCAGTTCGGCTCGATCGGGCTGGTTCAGGCCAGTCCGAATTTAAATTGGACTGGCATATTGTTAGCCCAACCCAGTCTATTGGACTATCGGGCTGGCCCAATATAACTATAATTATCAAGAATTTTTATTTAATTATAATAATATTTTTTTATACTAAAAATATTAAAATAATAAACAAAATATTATGTGTATATATATATATATATATATATATATATATATATATAGTTAATATTGTTGTTTTATATATTCAATTGTAACTTTTTAGTTTTAATTTATTTAATAATAAAATTTATGTTAAAATGATATTTTTCACAAACAATGTTGTTAATATTCATTCTCCTATTAAATTATAATAATTGTGAAAGAAAAAGAATGAACAAAAAAATGAGAAAAGCAATATTTGTAAAACAAGAAACTAATGATTTTGTTTTATTTTGTATGAATTATATTTTATACTTTCACCACCATCATTTTGACTGGGTGTTTTGTTTTCCATTTAAATTGTGGTTCATTCCCCTTTATAATTATTATTTAATATTCAACCAATTCACTGGAGTTAAAAGTAAAAAGAACCAAAATTTTCATTGTTGTTTAGACTTTTTAAATATGTTTTGCCATAAAGTTTTTGTGGGAAAGTACAGAGAAAAAAAACTATACCTTTAAAGAAACAAAATAGATTAAGGTTAATCAATTAGATGGATCATAAATTTTATATTGTAGAAAAAAAAAGTACCTATAAATATATTACATTTAGACTATTTTCACTATTTTTTAAATAAATAAAAAATTGGTTGGCCCATCGGGCTAACTCAGGCTAGCTTATTCGGGCCGCGGGCCATATCGGGCTAGGCCAAAAAAGTCCAATTTTTTTTGAGCCAGTATTTTACTAATCCAGCCCTATTATTTTTTGGGTTGGGTTGGGTTGGGCCAGCCCAGCCCAGCCCATCGGGCTGGCCCCATTTTGCCACCTCTAGGGTTCGAAAGTTTAATTACTCGTACGGAAGGTATTAGGCACCTCACAGCGTCCATCCTTAAGGATGACTACCCTAAATTATTTGTACTTAAAAAATTAATGTATTTTAATTACCCCTTTTATTAATACGATGATAATGGACAAAGATGAAAAAATGAATAACTAGACTTGCCTTACCAAGTAAGTGCCTACGTATTCCAAAATAGATCAAGGTCAACGTAGTTCGGAATAGTTTGATTAAGTTGAAAATGAGGTTAAGACATATAGGGGAAATCAAATTTTCACTAAAAGTCCAAACAGTGAACTACGACATTGGAGAGAACATGTTTCTACTAAATGACCGTGAAAATTAAGACTTTGGGAAAATGAGATTCCACTGAAAGTCCATGAAAAATTGAACTTCGGAGAAGACAAACTTTTACTGAAAGTTCATTAAACGTTGAGTCTATGAAATTTATAAAAATAATGAGGCAATAAAGAGATCTGAAAGAAATGGGGGCCAAAATGTGACTTTTAAAAAATTTGGGGACTAAAATGTAATTATTGAAAGTTTGGGGTCAAATTGTGATTTTTAAAAATATGGAATTAGAAAGTAGATTTTTGAGAGTGCTTCATTCCTAAATTGAAGGTTATTTGCGTGAAATATTAATTTTTCTTTAAGTATATTTCGCAAATATCCATTTAAGAATATTAGAGTTATCTAAGGATAAATGGGCATTGAACCCCTTTTTCTTTTTCTTTTTTAAATAAATCTATTGGGCCTTTGAAATTAATTTAAATGGGTCTTTGAAACCACTTTCGACCAATATTTTAAGGGGGCACTTGAAACCCCATTTTTGGCAACAAGTGATTATTCTTTTAAATTCAAAATTATAACTAATTGGACCTTTGGACTTCAAATGAAATCATATTTTGTTTGGGTCATTAGGTCCCAACCCAGTCAGCCTATAGTAAGAGACTTTGGCAAAATTATACCCATAAATTCACAAATTACCTTAGCATGTGATGATTTTGAATTAACTTGACATTGTATGCTTGT
>JASKGM010007464.1:0-10001 GCA_034509205.1 Ceratonia siliqua | reverse complement strand
TTTGATGATTTATTTTGTGATTTTTTGAACAATTTAGTATGATGGGAATATCCAATCCTCTTTATCAATGTTCAATGGCATGCAAAATTATTAAACATGTTTTCCCTTGGTTTTTTTTGCTTCATATATTATTTGTAGACTTTTTAGAATTCTATATTGATTATGTTGTCAATAATTTCTTCATCTAATTGGTATGATCACGTTTGCTATTATCACATCTAAATAATTATCTTTAGTATATCATTATAATAGATATCTATATTTGTACATATATTTTGATTACATAAATTCTTTTGTTTACATGGTTTCTTTTTTTGCATTTAGTTTTTCATTTCTTTATTTTTGTTTGCAAAATATATCTCTACCTTTTGTGGTTGGTTATCAATCTGTTACCCAAACATGGTAATTTAATCTTCTGTTATAAAGAATGGAAACGCCTTTACACTAAAATCACTAATTGCCAAAAAAATTATGTCCCTTAATTATTACTTGAAGTATAGAATTGCTTAAATCTTTCGTTATAAAGAATGGTAATTTAAATTCCAATGAAGGCAATTTCTCTTGGTTAGGTGTTTTGCTATGACTATAAATAAAAGTCAAGGACAAACTCTTTCTCATGTTAGAATTTACTTCTGAGGCCTGTTTTCAGCCATGGGCAACTATATGTGGCTCTATCGAGTGTAACAAATAAACAAGGCTTGAAAATTTTGATCATAGATGATATATGTTAAATTTCAAACAAGACAACATAGTGTTTAAAGAAGTTTTTCATAGATTGACATATGTCAGTTACCTCAATTCATTACATATTCTATTAAATTATATACTTTATTTATTATGACAGTTATTTACTTTAAAACATTGCATATAAAGTAAACATGGATGTTGTTGAGGCAATTGCTTTCTACCATAGCATATGTTTTTGTGCAAATATTTTTTTGTCTTTATTATACAGAGATTAATTGATACCTAATAATACTACAGGTATGTGTTTGTTTGACCCTTAAATCTTTGTTATTATTTAGAGTTAGCGGGATTAGATATATAACCCCATTAAAGAAGTTCAAATAAAATTGTGATTTTTATTTTTAAAATTATATCAAGATAAAAACTACATTTGTTAGTTTTTTGTTTTGCTTAGTAAGATTAAATTTATAGTACTTTTTTTCATCCAATAAGTTTAATTTCATATATTATGTTAAACATAGAATCTGTTATTTAAAAAAAAAGTTATTATTTTACATCTAACAATAAATTTTAAAGTTCACGATCAAAACTTAATTATAAATATAATAAATTAACATAATATTATATTCTTAATTGAAGAATAAGTTTAATCATTATGCATTATGTACTAGTTTTTATTATATAAAAGAAACTCTACATCTAGCATCCCTTAAAATCTAAACATGTCACGTGGTGGGGACCCGCATTTGAATTTTATAGATGCCTTATCCATTGGGACTTTCGTTTTGTGAAAAAACAAGAAGAAAGCATAAGACATAATTGCGCAGCCACCATAGCTTGACTTTAATTTAATATTAAACTCTCAATTTAAGTTTAATACCGCTTTACCTGCTAATCTTGTCTCCCTTCTCACTATATATTAATCACATAAATACTTCCACACTTTGAAAATTTATTCACAACTCATTTATCTTTTAAAATAAAATCTTAACTCTGATTTGACAAAGGGCCTCCCACTAACATGTACTCTCAATTTTTCTTTTTTTATTTATAGGTTTTTTATTTAGTTTGAGCTTCAATTTAAATTAAATCTCTTTACAACGATTTAACTAAGTTCAAAAGTATATCCCTCTTACTATTAAATCAATTTTTAGGGTAACATGCAGCCTCAATTCATTTTATGAGATTACTTTATTTTTATATTATTATTAAATATTTTATAATTATTTAAAGTTCTTATTAATTAAGGGTGTGATAATAATTATTTTATAATAAAGATTCAAGTCTAAAGTTGACTCATAATTGAGCTCTAATGTTAGAGTTGATAGAATTATGTAAAAATTATGCTGTCACTAAGCGCTGTAACTTTTAATCTATAAATGCTCAAATTTTAAAAATTATATATTATATATAATAATTAATAATTAAATATAAAAATAAATAAAAATTATTAATTATTAAATAATAATTATTACTACCATTGTTTTGATGTTTTAATAAATATTTATTTTATCATTATTAAATAATTTTTCATTTTCCCCAGTTTTGTCTCTTTACTATTGACTCGTCTCTTTCCCACACTTTTCTCTCTCTCCCCCATCTTCTATGTTAACTTTATCATTGTCTCGTCTTTTTTCCTTTTTCTATTCTCTCTTCTCTTTACCCGAAGCTCGGTGAAAAGATTCCTCTTCTTTTGCCATCGTTCCCCCTTTCTTTTGTTTCAGCCACCCTCCTCTTATAATCTTCTCTTTCTTTTCTCTCCTCTCTTTGGCCAGGCTCTTCATCTCGAGTCAAAAGTTTCTTCTTCTTCTTTTTCTCCTTCTACTTCGTCGACCTGACCAGTTTTTCATATTTTTCTTGAATAAACCACATGTCACCAAACATTTTTAGTTTTTAGAATATCGAGTTTTAGGGATCTACCAAATCAAATAAGGAATCAGTTCTCAAATTATTTGGTCTGATCGAGTCACTCGAATTTTTTATACTATTATACATATAATTTATTATTTATTTTTTTAAAATTATTTATATATTTTATTTTATTTTAAATTATTTATTATTTTATATTATTAATAAAGTATTAATTATTATTTTTTTAATAATATTCTTATTTATTATTATCTTCAATAACATAATAATAATAATTTTAATAAAAATAATTTAATAAAATATAATTATTTTTTATTAAAATTAAAATTATTTATTAATTTTTTTAATTTTTATATTATTATTTTAAATAATAAATAATTTAAAACAAATAAAATATATAAATTTAGGTTGAAGCACATGGGATGTCTTAGACAATTTCAAACTTGACCAATACTTTTACTTTCGTCTCCATAGAAAGATTTTTCTTTTTCAAATCTTTCGCTTTCTGCCTCGTTTTTCCTTTTCTCCTTTTTCGCAAAGGGGACACAAATTCCTCTTGCACATTTATGAACATGCAACTACAACAATTATACTTTCTTTTCTTATCCAAAACCCTCCGACCTCCAACTTGCTATCCATTATTTTATAATTAATTAAGGGACAATTCATTGTACTCCACGTCCCAAAAGAAACCACTGATTAAGTTAATGTCACATTGTTTTTGACATTTTGTCCATTAAAAATTAATTGACTAAACAAATAAAGAGTATTTATATGCATCACCCAAATATTTTTTAAATAAATTAGATTTTAATATCTATATGATATTTTATATTGTGTTTTCAACATGGTGTTATTTTGAAACATCATTTTAAAATTATTTGATTCATTAAAAATAAATAAATCTCATAACATGTAATCCTACTAAAGATATTTAAATATGATTATCTCTTAATTTTTCAAGTGAACCCCACTCTTAACTTGAAATGTGCACCTGATAAACCATTTTTTTTGTCAATTAAAAAGGCCCAACGAAAATGGGAGAAAACTAAAGGGTGGCAGAGCCCACAGCACCATTTGCAGTTTCACATTCTTACTAAAGAAGCATTGGAAGGAAAGAGAAG
Organism: Ceratonia siliqua; assembly: GCA_034509205.1. Lineage (NCBI taxonomy): Eukaryota > Viridiplantae > Streptophyta > Magnoliopsida > Fabales > Fabaceae > Ceratonia > Ceratonia siliqua. The sequence continues at coordinate 6,321 of JASKGM010007464.1, read as the reverse complement.
TACAATATCGATCAAATAAATGACAACGTAGGTGCTGTCCATAAGCAAAGGCCAATTAACCATAATTGAGACGAAATATGTCATTCTGCACACAGAAGCTTCCTTGTGGTGTTGGAATCAAGTGAAACATCTGCACCATAGCAATGCTCCAGGTCAGTATCCAATCCAAATTTCAAAGTGGGGTCCTTATATATATGGCTAAACATAGAACTAGCAAGAAGACAAGTATAAGAAGCTGATTTCTGAACCAGTTTAAGACTGACAATGAACTAGAATGTTCCTAATCTGTAATTCTCTGAGGTATAATTAAAGGATGCAAGTGTAGTACTGTTGTTTAAAGAGAGGGGGATAACCTGGCTAAACCTCAGAGGGTGCTCCTCCCCAGGCAAATGGAGGCTGCCACTGACAAACACAACGATGTCTCCGGCGGGGGATGACGGCTGAGAGTCAATGGTGCTGATCACATGCTGGCATTGATCAAACGGCAACTGGTTAAGCTTACCATAGATTTCCTGATCCCCAACTATTTTCTGGCCCTCAAAGGTCATCACGGAGTCACTGTGATAGAGAGAAGAGAGGGAAGCTCTTTCGTTATCAAAGAGGTGGTAGTAGTGATCCACAAATGCCCTCCCCACCATTTCAGCTTGTTCCTCCATCTTCTCACAAAGTTATGTTATGTCAGTCTCATCCTCTCTATCCCGAACCCAGAAATTTATATAAGTTGGTGGCCTTTTTCAATAAAGGTACTCACCATATGGAGCTAAAGCTAAGGCACAGAAAGTGAAACTATGACGCCGCAGCTGCTCTTGATCTAGCACAAGATGACAAGTATGTCCCCACTGAAACTGCTGTTGAGAAGGGTCTGGCTTGTAATGAAACAGGGGTAACAGGGGTAATTTAATTGGGTGGTGCAAAGGTGGGGAATCGACTCTGCTGTGTTTCTACGCAAAGTTGCATGGGGGATCAGAAATGTTAAAAAGATCAAGTTGCGTTTCCTTAACAAAGTCTAATTAGCATTAAAGTGGAGCTGAACTTGAGGTCACCAGCTTCTGCAACTTTATTTAGGTGTTAGTAACTGGACGTGGAAATTAAAGGGAAAGGAGATTTGTGAGCAGTTGAGGTGGGCGTGATGGAAACGCTGCTTCTTTTGCTTCTGAGAACCGAAAGTGTGGAATATATTCTTTTCTTTAAAGACTAATCTTTTTGAAAGGGAACTGTAACTAATAACATTTTGATAGCAGAAGGAGCAAGCTGGGATTGGATTGGAAATTACATGCATTCTATTCTCCAGCTTTATTTGGTATTGTTAAGGTGCAAGGGAATTTACCCATTAAAGAAAATTTCAGCAACGTCTCAATATTAACTTGCTCGGGAAAGACAAGAGAAAAAAAAGATAAAAGAAAGTAGCTAGAAATTTGCAGTTATAAAATGCATTCTTTGATCGTTGGATATATCTTGAGTTTTTATTTTTCAAATTGATTTTCTCGTATCTTGTTTTTTATTTCCTCAGCGATTTGAGCAGTCTAGGCATAATTTCTTTCAGTTTTTGTCTTTCACTTCCAGCATAATTTGGTATCATCCATCTATGATTCTGTACAAATTTAAAATAACTCGTGACTTGTTATAAATTGTTTAAATACTATTAATCCTTTAGTCTAAAGAGAAATGTTCTCTTCACAAAATTCACAAAAATTCTTTTTAACCAATTAATATAATAATGTAAGAGAGATAAGATAAATTGTAATAATCAGCTAAATTTTTTTTTGGAGTTTATAAAAAATATTTTTGTGGGAGAAACATACTTCTAATTTAACTTATGATATGCATTTTATAGTTCTACTTGTTGATTTTTAATATAAAGGATATGCTGTCTAAAACTTGCAGTTCAGCTGTTCCTAATCATAACAAGTCCAAGCAAAATGGGCTCCTGATTATAATCAAAAGACATGCAGTCAAGTCGATTTTATGAAATTCTCTAGATGGACTGTGACAAATCACATATTTTCTGACAAAAGTAGTAATTTAAAGCATCCTAATGTTTAGAATATAACGTAGAGATTGACTAACCCAAAATTATCAACTTCAGGAGGAAACCAAGGTAACTGTATCGTCCCTATTCTCAAAGCCAACCTGAAGGCCAATATCCATGGATAGCATAATTTGTCTTCCAATTACTCAAGGAGACAACCTTCTTCACAGCCCAGAAACACAGTAATAGCACAAAAATCATAATCACCCTTTGCTCCGCCAAATTCCTCACCTTCACAAGAACGTGTGTCATAAACCCCAATAATAAACCCACAATGGTATATAAGAACCCCACAGCAAAGCCTTCTGCCCCAAGCTGTACTCCCGATCCCTCATGGAAAAATATAAGCTTTGACGGATCATTGCGGTCCACTAGAAACATCGGTATCTTCCTTATGATATTATGCATCGAACCTGAAACGCTAAAGAAGTACACGAACACAGCACCCGCTAACCAAACCCGAAGGTCATGAAGCAATGTATGGCCTGCGAGGATTTTCTTCGTGAAGAAGGCTAACCAGATTAAGAACCCGCCTATGATTAATATTAATTGGTTCCTGGAGAGTAATGGGGGTCGATGGATCGGACCCACAACGAGCTTGGTTTTTAATTCAACAAATTCAGCCATGGATTCAGCGAGCCTGGAGTAATCTCCTTGGTCCATTGGTTTCGAATCTTTAAGGCCATGATGAGGGCTAATAAGACGAATGTGAGGGAGGGCATCGACGCCGAAGAGGGAGAAACTGGATTGTGATTCTTTGAATTCTATGTCGCAGAAGAACAACTTAGCATGAGATGGCGAAGAAGGGTCTTGACTGTTGACAATGTAAGAGGAAGCTACGATTGCGAATGCATCCCGAAGCTCTTTGAGGCGAAGCTCTGGTTTTTGATGGAGGTAAGCGGCATCGAAGAAGAGGAGAACCCAATAGGGTCTCGGGGTTTTGACAGAAGTGATGAATCGATAGACAGATTCATCGTTCAGGTGGATTAGACCGGATTTGGATTTGGATTGAAGGGAAAGAAGCTCGCTCCCTCGGTCATCATAGGATTCCGACGAGGCACTGAAGGCAATGAGAGACCAGATAGCAATGAAGAGGAAGAAAGATGAAAACTTGGAGAAGGGGTTCATCGTTAACGTTGTATGCTTTGTTGTCTAGAGGAAAACATGCTACTAAAGTGCACTCTCAAACTGTTAGATGAGAAAATTAAGGATTAAAGGTAGTTATTAAACGATTCCTATACTATACAAATTTTAACGTTAATTTGTTTTCATAATAATGATCCACTTTGCATTTTATTATCTAAAATGCTCCTAATTTTAAAGGACTTTGACAAATTCTCTCCCCAGCTGATGAGTAAAAGTGCCACCTGTGCACATAGTGCTATACCATGACCAATCCTCATTAGCCACGCAGGATATAATTAATTTTTCCCATGGCACCTCTGCTTTGAGTCAAATTCTAGTCTGCAACTTAAATTCTTAAGTAGATTGGCATAAGCAATTTTTTGATTGATTAGACCAATGATGAATGAAAATTTATACGTATCATATATGAGACTTATTATGTTAGTACTTATATGTTCGGTCATGGTGGAATAGTTTCTGCTCGCAATTTTCGCACAAGGTTTAGGTATGCTAATTATAATGCTTTGTTAAGTCAGCCACGTAGATAAGCTGATATAGAAAAATAAAATCACTTAGTTGGGAATAGGACTGACTCTCAATGCTACTGGACAGACTAAAAATTTTTCCCTTGCTTTTAGGTCCCTTCCTCACGATTTGGCATGTGGAAAGGAAATGCCTAAATAAGGATTCTTGCGATAAAAGTAGAAATGTTAACTAAGACCATCACCCAAGAGAAAACATATTGCGAAGTTAAAAAGTGTTCACCAATTGTTTTTGGCCCAAAAAAAAAGTTCTCCTATTGTTAGTTGCATCACTGCCTACAATGGCCAATCAATTTTTACAGCCTATGAATAAAACCCCAGATATACACCACCAATCTTTCTAAAATTTCCACAGTACCCAACATGATTTTCTGACAATTTTACAAGAGAACTTCTAATCTAGATTTTATGCTAGAAGCTTATTATATAAAGCCGGATATTAGACGTTTATATGTTGGTTTATCTGGTTTAAATCCCATCTTCAACATTTCATCATGTAGTTTCATGGCTTTTCTGAGTTCCTTCACTTTACATAGCTCGCGAATCATGATTGTGAAACTTGCACTGCTAAGTAAATCCTGTCTTCTCATATACTCAAACACCTTAACAGCTTCTTCAATCCTCCTCGCTACAAAAAGTCTACTGAGAAGTGCATTATAAGCCGTTACATCCAAGCTAGCATTCAATTTCTCCATCTTATTATGCAATGCAATGGCTGAATCAATCCGTCTGCTACTGCAGTAATGCTGCATCAAGAAGCTACAAAAACTGGAATCTGGCTCTATGCCTCTCTCTAGAAGTACATCCAGCAAATCCTCTGCTTCTCTCCATCTACCTTTATTGCACAAGGACGCCATAAATTTGGACAATTCTGACGCAGAAGGACTAAATCCTCTTCTTATAATGTCCTTCAACAATTCACAGCCTTCCTCTGTCTCATACTGATCTTCGTCACAAAAAACTTTAACAAATGCATGATAATTACTATAATCTAAAACAAAACCCCTTTCAGAAACTATACGATATACAGAAATTGCTTCGCCGATTCTCCTCTCCTTAGATAATGCCCTAAGCATACACCCATAAGTGTCATCCTTCAATCGAATATTCTGGTTACAAGCTTTTTTAAAGAACATCTCTGCTGCATATGTCTTGCCCATGTTACTCAGTTTTCGAACCACTGAATCACAGTTGGATGAAGAGAACTTAGGGAGAAGTCCCTTCTCTACCAATGTATTGGCTATCCTCTCTATCACTTCAACATCTTCATGTTTACACGCTCCATCAAGGATTGAGCTGTAAGTAATAAAACCAGGGGTAAGTTTTCTAGCACACATTTCATTCAAGGAATCAAATGCAGAGTTAAAGTCCCCCCTATCGCAATAACCACCAATAACAAGATTATAAATCGTCGAATCATAAATTCCAGAGTCTAACAATCTGACAATTCTGTCAAATTTTCCATTTTTACTCAGAATTTGAGCAACAACTGACAACGTAGACCGACTCAGTCTATACCCACAGCGAATTAAGGCACCATAAAAACACCAAGCCAGCTGAATCTTATTCTCTCTCTGCAGAGAATCAAGAAGCGCATTGCAGGATCGAACTGTAGGAGTACAACCATGAAGTCTCATCCTTCTAAATACCTCTAAACCCTCCAAAAATAACCCCTTTTGTGAATAAAATTTAAGAACAAAGTTTAACACACTTGATTGTGAATCCCTACCTTTACATGCTCTATTTAAACTCTCTGCAAGAGCAGATGCAGGGTATTCCTCAATCAAAGAATCCAAGAGGGGTTTTACAGGTCGATAAAGACTGGAACCAATGGCAGCTTGAATGACTTGACAGTGGGATTTGAGGTCGGGATGAAACCCAAGACGTGTTTTGGCCCAATGAAAGAAATTGAGTGAGATTTGCGGCTGAGTTTCGATTTTGTGGAGGATTTGGAGGAAAAGAGATGGAGTTAGTTTGGAGGAGAGATTGAGATTCCGGAGGAGGGAGACCCAGTTGCGTCTTTGCAAGAGGATGGATGAGATTTGAAAAGCTAGCTGCTTTTGCTGGATTTGGGTCCTCCAGTCGTAGGAAGTTGTGGAAGTAGTGAAGGATTTGACGAAATGGTGAGATTTTGAAAGAAACATTTGACGCCAGGTAACCTAATTAGTGTACTCTGCTGTCTCAACTCTCGATAGTATTGCAAGGTGAAAGCTTCGAAAAATTGGATTTGGAACTGCATTTTCCACCGTCCGCTGCCCGGCGTAGGTTAATAAGAAACGAGGTCGTTTTATTGTCAAAACAATATGAGAAAATTTCTCTAAATTTCTCTCCCCTATATCTAATATTTTATATTTAGGCGACGTTTGGTATAGATGTCATTTTTTATTTTTAAAAATAATGATTTATAAGAATGTTATAAAATACGTTTGATTGGCGTTAAACATTGATGAGAATGTTAGCTGAAATCTTTTATTCTCATGTTTAATTTATGTATAATTTTTTTAAAAATGTTGAGATTTTTTATAAAAATATCCTTAAATAATTGTTTATTTTTTTATTTGCTTCTTTATATATAATAATTAATAAATATCAAATACAAGTTAATTTATATAATTATATTATTTA
>JASKGM010007462.1:0-10003 GCA_034509205.1 Ceratonia siliqua | reverse complement strand
GAGCGACTTTTGGTTATGGCTCATCATACTCATCATCCTCACAGGCTGGTTGGCATCCTCCAACATATAACATTGAAGATTTTGAAAATTTTAAAAGAGATTATGATAATTTTTATTACTTTCATATGAATTGGATTGATTATTATGACCATGTGGAGAGACATTATCAATTTTCTCTTAGATTATATTCATATTCTGGATATTTACCTCATAAACATTCTACTGTTAATTGATTCAAAATTTCTAATGATTATTATTGATTATGTATTGTATAATTTAAGACTTTGAGTATAATATGTAATTTGCATAGAGTTTTATATATGTCACATGTTGCCAAAATTTATGAATATCGATTATATTAGTATTATTTGAATAAAAATATAATTATTTAATACTATGCTATCCAATTATATATATCTATATCATTATTATTATGTTAAAATTATTTAAAATTAAAAAAAAGAATTTTAAATTTATTCGAAACGTTTCTTAAAAAATCTTCCATTTACACGAAACTTCCAAAACGTTTCAAAATATTTCTGTTTCCTGAGTCGCTGAAACAATACTTCGAAACAAAATTTAATACCTTGCTTATGTATTAATGTTTATTTTAAAAATTTTCAAAAAAAATATAATTTACCATAATATTTATTTAAGTCCTTTTGCAATAACCATCATATGAGATATCCAGAAAAGAAAATAAGGTCACATTTTCAATATATTTTAAGTAGAAGCTCATGTCACATTGAATATCCAAATGAGTTTAGAGTTTTGAAATGTAGAACTAGATTTTAATGGATGGAAATTAAAGTGGGATTGTCTGTTTCATAATGGATGTAAACCTGACTTGACTATGTGGGCTAGGTTGGCCTCAATCTTTTTAACCTTTCACATAGTTGGGTTCACCATAGGTTCAATATGGCCAAGACTAAATTGTGGATCTCTCATTGGGAAATGGATTGGGCTCATGTTTGCATAATTTTGACCGTTCAATATTACAGATGAAAAAAGTTTAAAAAAATATTTTGAGATATATGTAAAAAAAAATTTTAATTGTGATATTCAACACATATTAAATAGCTATAATTTAATAAGATAATTGCGAGAAATCTCGAACCCCATAATTGAGATTGTCTCATTGTTACTTGCCACGTGAGCAAATAGCTTTGTATATATTTTTGGGTTATTAACACTGTCAAAGACCATTTGACACTTCCTTATAATATTATTTTTTGGTTTTCACAATATCTTTTTATTAACTTACTTTTTATATTAATTAAGTACTTGACTAATTTATATTCAAATTGTCTACTCACATTCCTAATTAAATTCAATTATTTATATAATTAAAATTTATTTTTTATTAGATAAACTTTTGATTTTTTCATTTTTCTTCATTTTTGGTATTTTTAAATTTCCTATTAAATTTTTGACAATTTATTTTTATTATTAAAAATTTAATTTTGATATCTAAAATTTAAATAGTTAAAATTATTATTTATGTTTAATTTATGTAATAATAAAAAATATATAATATTATTTAATATCTTATAGAATTTATGTACGAAATAAAAATTAATTTTAGGACTTTCCTTTGTTAAAATATTTTATAATATAATTTGATAACCTAATTAATTTATATTTAATTTTTTTATAATCTCAATTATTATTAATAATTGTTTCTATTATAATCAATTTCAATTTATTATTAAAACCTTGAAAGTTTTATTATTTCTTGAAATATGTATTAAAATTTTATAAAATATTTTTTGACTTTTATTAATTAGTATGATGATCATCAATAAATAATTATGTTAGCAAAAGTGAATTATAATCTATCAAGTTTTAGTATATTTACATATATACTTTATGTATAATTTATGAAAAATATATAAATAAAAATTGCAATATTCTTAATATAAAGATATAAATATTACTTAACAAAATATTTTATCTAAGTTTATATGTTCTTAAATTAAAAAAAAATAAACAAAACAATATCAAATTATTGTTTTCAATGTGCATCTTCTTCAAAAATCGAATAAAAACTTAAAAATGGAGAACAAATATGAAAAACATTATATACATTTTTATATATTATAATAACAAAATATATGTACGTAAAAGAATAAAATATAATTAAAAATTTATAAAATAATAAATAATTAAATGAGTCATATCTAGTTATTTTTAATCCTTTAAGATGGTTAAGGACAAACCGAATTAATTATTTAAGTCAATGTTATCCATCGTCCTCATTTCTTCAACTTGACTAAAAGAGTTCATTATTTATATTTATCATGCTTATTGATGAAATTAAAAATATTTAATAAAAATAATTAGTCAAAAAATTAATAGGTAATTTTAAAAACCAACAAAGAAGAAAAATAGGGAAGGCAAAATTTGATATAATAAAAATAATAAATTTTAATTAGTTAAGTAATTGAGTTTAATTAAGATTATAAATAAATAATTTAAATATAAATTAGGTAAATTTTTAATAATATAAGAAAACAAGTTAATAAAGAATACTTGTGAAATTTCAAAATGAGTTTGTTACCATGGAGTATCAATAACCCTAAATCCTAAACCTTAATGGTCCCATCCTTCTTAAGAAATCATGAAATCTTATTATTAACTATACTTCTCTCTCTCTCTCTCTCTCTCTCTCTCTCTCTCTCTCTCTCTCTCTCTCTCTCTCTCTCTCTTAAATATATATATATAAACTTATTTACTATTGCTTTCAATTTGAACACTTTTAAATGAGAAATTTATTATTATATATTATTTAACAAAATATTATGAAACAAAGCTATTATAACTAAATTTTAAACCCAAAAAAAAAACTCATTAATTATTATCTCTCATTTAATCCTTCATTTATTTTTAATTTTTAATTTTAAACATTTAAATATGAGAAAAAGTAATTTAAAGCTCTTATTTTTCTCCCTCCTTTCACCTCCCCCAACATGTCCCTACTTTATAACTAGTGACATAGTAATGGTCAAACGAGTAAAACCACTCGGCCCTGCCAGAATCCCATGATGGAGACCATGGGACATTTTTGTCACCTTTGACTTCCCACCTTTACAGAATTACAGTACACAGAATCAAGGCCTGAAGAACAGGCATTTGGATTTTTTATCAACTGGGAGTTTTAGGGATGCTTATTTGCTCTCAAGCGCTAGATCTATAAGATAATTGGAAGTATCATGATCTTGATGACTCTACCAAAGCCAAGGTAATTCAATTTATGGGCTAATTTAAGCAGCAAAAGAAAGATTGTGCACCCTTCTGCTTCTTTATCCAATCCTACAATTATTCCCTCTTTTCTCTGATTCTCAATCGAATTTCTGGCTGTTCTTATCATCTGTCATCTTGCCCCACTTGAGTTTCGATTCTCTTCCCCACCCAGTCATTTCAGCATCAAAATTTTCCTTTTATGCTCAATTCTGTATTCTTTAATCAGGATTGCCAATGAAAAACTTCGTGACAAACAGTTTTTATTCGAAGCCTGTACTTTGCATATATTCTTAAATTGTGTAACCTAGAATTCTAGAATCAATAATCAATTCATGCTTTTAGGTCAAATGTTTATGCTTTGGCTTCAGTTTGACATGAAATTCGATCAATTTGGGAGTCAGTTGTTTTATTGCATTTTCAGTTCATGGTGACTGTTAATGTCATATTTGGATGTTGTGGATAACTGGGTATGTTCTTCCGTTGATAGGCTGCTAGCTACTAACTTGCATTCAAAGTAAAGAAAGAAACCATGGATGATGGGGATATCGAGATTTTGAATGAGCTTTCGGATAAAGCTATGTTGTCGAATCCGGAATCATCTAGCAATTTTCAGACTTCAACATCTATGAATGATAAGAATGAACTGTTGAGGAACACCAGAACATGCATTCACACTCACACTTGCAAGCCGCCCGGCCCGGATGCAGCACGTACACATATATGCTATCACACTCATACCCAAGTTTTTGCATCAGAAGATGATCACTTACGTGATAAGGAGCATACCAATTCAAAACCAAGAAGGCCTTTAGGCAACAGAGAAGCGGTTAGAAAGTATAGGGAGAAGAAGAAGGCGCACACAGCTTATTTGGAGGAGGAAGTTAAGAAATTGCGCCTGCTAAATAAGCAACTAGTGAGGAAACTGCAAGGGCTGGCACTTCTTGAGGCTGAGGTTTTGAGGCTGAGGAGGATTTTGGTAGACTTTAAGAGGAATATTGACAATGAGTTGGGTGTTTTCCCCTATAAAAAGCAGTGTATCTCTAATACTATGTTCAAGGAAAGGGATGCTGCTATGCTTTCCACTGGCAGGACAATTGGTCTCCAGTGTCAGGCCAATTTGCCATGCTTCCATCTACAAGCAGAAGCACCATCTCAGGTTCATATATGTGGAAATGGAAAATTGATTGTTCCATGGGAAGGAAACCGTCAATCTGCCATTGTAGATTGTCGAGCAAATGAATATAAGATGGCAAGTACTGAAGAACAAACTGTGGAAACAGTGGATAACTTGGTGTCATCTGCATCTCAAGCTGAGTAATTAGCCAGACAAATATGTTTTGTGAGTTTCCTTCTTATTGTTATTGCTGATAATATGTTAGATTCTCATTGCACTTGTTGTGGGGAGGTGAGATCAAATATATCATTAATGTTTAGGTTACTTGCCCTGATATAGTTTGGTTTCTATAGAATTTTGAATTCATGAACATAGTAGCTTTAAAAGTTGTATATTTTACCAGCTCGTAAAGAGGGAAATAGTTTTTTATTTTAATGAAAATTTCCTCATGAGTGTTTCAATATTGTGATGAAGGACAGACTGATTGCAATATCATCCCACAAAAATAAGGAAATGTGCAGTGTTATATTACAAAATTTCAAGAGAAATAAAGATAATTTATCCTTTCTTTCTAAGAATTACCTATAGGCATTTAAGCACTCTGAAAGTATTTGGTACATTAATATCTTACATACTATGATATCTTAAATATTATGATATAGGATACAAAAGTATAAGATATTATGATATCTAAGATTTCTATGTTTGGTATGACAATTGAAATTTGTCCCCAAAAAAATGATACAATTGTCATTTTATAAAAGTTAATAAAGTTAAAGATAATGTGATGTGAAATTCTCATAGTGTAATTTTATGACATTCTATTATTTTGGATATTTCCTGTTATCTTATATAACAGTATACCAAATACAAGCATGTTGAATATCACCTGTCATTTAAGATATTAAGATCAAAATGTTGGTATACCAAATATTTATTGTATATTTTAAAATTCACCTTTAAATCGTTTTCAACACCCTAAGTTAAGAAAATTTCAAAGAAAGTCACACCATTGATAATTTGATACACGTAATTCTCGTATCAAAGTTTGAATATGTCCAGCATCATAATCTCTATCTAAGCTCTCTTCGTCAAGAAACATAGTGAAATCAAAACCTCTATATCTCATCTCATTATTGGTGCAAAATAAGCATTCAGCATCAGCAGGAGTTCAATCACATTATTTATCCTTTGTCTTCCTAACACATAGCTATACAGAAAATTAGATTTCTCAATCTTGACACAATGAAATAGTTAACTAGAGGGGGTATCATACCTTATCATTTATGGGTCACTATAGCATGGCTAGACAGGATATACTTAGCGTAACTGAGTGGGCCTAACATTTAGGTTAATAAACTCAATTTCAAACCTAACTATTCACTATATAAATAAAATCTATCAATTTAATTGCTTTTTAAATTGTATATCATTTATATTTTCTTTTATTATATCTCATTTTTTTATTTTTCACTATATAAATTCCATTTTTTTTACTAAATCAAAGATGATAAAAGAAAATTGACTATTTGGACAAAAATAGTCATACTTATAAAAGTGATTCCACATCCTTGACGAGAGTTAATGAAGATGGGTTCTTTTCCCTACGTTTCTTCAGTTCCTGGACAAAGGCTTGGATGATGATTTAGAAATAAACTCAGTTTGGGTCCAACAACTTCAACTTATCTTTGAAGTTAATACAAACAAGACTTAGTTAAACACTAAATCAAGATAGGATGAACCAATTAAAGTAGCTGCAAAACTTAAGAAAAACTCACAAATTAGTAAGGAAAACATAATGGATTGAGCAATGCTTCTCAAACTGGGCTTAGTTCCTCCACCATATGATTGCACCACCCCATTATACATGTAAATCTTTTAACTTTTGGTTTAGAGAAAAATGCATCATACTTTCCTCTGTTATGATTCTTTTACAACAATCATCATAAATTATCAAATCCAAAAATAAGACCCTTAACTATAATAAACCTTGAAAATGACTCTTTCGTCTCACTTTTGTTAAAAACTTAACAAAAATTCAATCACATGTGATAGTCACGTGGTTTTTTAAATAGGCAACAATATGTTATTGACCCAATAATTATTTATTCTCCTATTTTAGAAATTGTATTGCTAATAAGAATATCCTTTTTTATTTACTGAAATGTGATTTTCTTTATATTTTTAGCACTTATTTTGATTTGAACCAATAATATATTACAACCTCTCAAAGAAACCATGTGACTATCACTAGTAATTATATCTCCTTCAATTTTTAACAAAAATGGAATGGAATGATCACTATCAAGATTTGTTATAGTTCAAAAGTCTTATTTTTTAATTATATAATTAACAATGATTGTTTAAAAAGAATCCTAATTCAAAAGAGTATGGTACATTTTTCCTTCTCATTTTTTTATACTCAAACTTTTGAGAAATTATATTCTCACACTTCTCTCATATCTCACCCTAAATATAATATAAACAACTAGAAAATGTGATTGATATACAATAATAAAATAATATATATAAAAAAATATGAAAAAATTATTGTTGTAAACTTTTACCAAACAACTTCCTTTTAAACTATCTTTTTTACCCGGAGTCCATTTAGCCCATGATATTTTTGGCCCAAATCACTCAGCAGTCAGCATTGGTCAAGTCCATTAATGCTTATGAACCTTTTAACTATAAAAGAGCAAATTTTAATGAGTATACCCTTTTTGTTAGAAGAGAAGAATAATTAGATCTTCCTGTAATAATATTTGATTAAGGAATGCGTTGCCTCTGACCCTATGTATTTAATTTCTGTATTTTCCTCAAAAGTGCAGGCTCATATTGTTAATTTATATTTGGTGCCTTGTTAATAATTTCTATAATCTCCAAATTTTTGTGCTTGTATTTTCAATTAATGCAATTTTTCTGACAAAAAAAAATGAGCATTTTCTTCTCAACTATAATCATTTACAGTGCCCAGAGTTCCTTAACCCTTTCACCTTATGTCCCACCTGCATATATTATATTACTCTGTAGTTACATGTGTTTAATAAAAAATTAAATATAACTAATTAAATTCCAATATAATAATGATCAGGTTGTAAACATTTTTAAGAGAAAATTCTTAAACATTATATTTTAGAACCATACTTGATAAAATTTAAATTTTTTTATATCAAATAAATTTTAAAATAATACTTTAAAATGACATTAAAAAATACTAAATTTCATAAAATATTATACTTTTAGAGATGTCAAAAAATAATTAGTCATTTTATTTTATTTTATAAATAATATTTTTAAACATAAATCACCTTAATTCTTCTTAAAATTTAATAATATAACACTTCATATTTTTTATTTTTAAAATAATATTTGATTATTTTATAAATGTAAAAAAATTAGTTTATATTTATTTCTCATTTACATATTATATTAATATTAATGTTAAATTAATATTTTTATAAATTAAAAAAATCAAGTGTTATATTATTTATTTATAAAAAGATTAAGATAATTTAGCATATTTTAAAGCATGAACACCAAAATATTCATAATAAATTAATTAAGGTCTTGAAGTCAAAAGTGAAGTTTTGAGATTGGAAGTGGGTGAGTTGGATTAGACACAAGACCATCCAAGGAGAGCTATCATTTTCCCTTGATAATGATTTGATTTGTATATAAATGAACAATTTATCCAAATATTAATATTAATATTTCCATTCATTCATTCATACTAAGTAATTTGGCAGCTCTATGAGTTACCACTGATGTTGACACTTTTATTGATCAAAGCACTGAAAGTGACCTCCTTAATAATTGCATTATTGTATTTTATTAATTATATATGTCCCCCTCATTCTAATTTCTTCAACAAAATCAACTACTTAAGTAATACATATATAATACCTATAATTATTATCTAGTTCCATTTCATTTCTTTTATATGGCCCATTTGAATTTAATTAAAATCAATCACATTTTAATTGTGATAATTGTGAAAAATAAAATAAAAATGAATGAAGAAATGGATTTATTATTTATTTTATTGTGTCATAATACAATTATTATTTTTAAATTAGAGTTTGAGATTTAAGAATTATGATAATTTAAAATTTCATTTGGAATTTTAAATAATGGTCATTTTTGGAATTAGGATTATGCTAATTTATATATTAGTTTTCCTAATAGAGGTCCTTGTCTACTCATATCTTAATTTTATGATATTCTTAGATTTTCTTAGCCAGTTGTTTATAAATAATATTTTAGTTAATTATAATTTTTTTCTGCTATTAATATTAATAAATCATAGTGTTCATTTTTTTTTTGGTTCTGCATCATAATTATTAATGAGTAGGTTTTATTTTACAATAAAAGTGCATGAGACTAGAAGAGGTGTTATTAGACCTATAAGTCATAAGCTATAATAATTATAATTTATTTATTATTTAGAAAAATATTTATAAAAAATAATTAATTTCCCAATAACATAGGCTCAATGATTTACCTTTGCTAGTGTCTATAGGGATTGGAAGACTTGGGGCTTTGGGTTAAAGAAGAAAAAGAGAGGTTCAATGAATCTCTCTGAGGATACATAAAGGTGGGGGAACACAAAATATGCATACAACCAATCAACCTTTGGTTTAATAATACTGAAATTATTTTTAAAATTAAAGATTGTAAAATCTTGTGAAAGATATCAAAAGAAATGTTTCAACATTTGAGTGGGTTTGTGTTGGATTTACCCCACTTTAAAAATATTAATAATTTCCACCCGAAAATTGGAATTGAATTGATTATAAATTTAAAATGTTTAAATAAAAATTTAAAGTTTTACGGTTTATTTATATGAACTTATTTTAAGAATAAATAATTTAAAAAATAATTTATTTTTAAAATAAATAAGTGTTTGGTTTGGTTTCTCTCAAAATAAGAAATTTTTTTTCTTCTGAAATTAAAAAAAGCTAAAATTTTTGACTTTTTTTAGAAGAATAAATTGATAAATAAGAGATAATATTATTTTATTTTTTAATTTAAAACTCTTTCTCAATTATTATATTTAAACACAAAATAAATTTTATTTTTACAAAAATATCTTCTATCTAAAAAAAACATATAATATATTTTTTACTAAATTCAAATAAACAGCCATTTATTCTCACCCAACCCATTTAATAAAAGTTTTTTACAAAAACAAGTATAATATATAATGTATAATTATTATATTTTGTAATATATTTTATCTCGATACTTAAATTTTTTTTATAAAATATAAAACACATAATATATTACATATACTATATTATATTTTATACTTTAAAGAAAAAAATTATGGCCTGATTTGTAAAATTTGAATCCAAGCCTAACTTATTTTTTAAAAATGGATCCAAATTCTTGTTTAAATTCACCCCTTGAACTTAAGTATAAAATTCAATTTATAATTTTTGAAGATCAGCTCAAGGAATCAGGTGTTAAATATCCAGCCTTAAAATTATGAGTAATTCCAATTGAAATATTCTTATACAAATAATATCAAAAGGGGGGAATTTGAAATGTGATGGTACAATTTGACATTTACAAATCTAGCATTTGAATGAAACATATAATATTAAATAAATATAAATTATGTATATATTTTAAATAAAAAAT
>JASKGM010007461.1:0-10004 GCA_034509205.1 Ceratonia siliqua | reverse complement strand
GAGGAATTGGGAAAGGAGAAAGATAGTGAGCAGGAAAGAATAGAACTAATAGAAGAAACATGAGAGAGGGAGAATTACATTCCCTGGTTGGGGCTCATAGCAAACCACATTATGAAACTAATGGGACAGATAAGAGGGCAGGAGGTGATGGTGCTTGTTGATGGTGGAGCTTTGCATAATTTCATTTCCCATGAATTTATTGAGAAACTAAAACTACTAGTTGAAATAACTCGCAACGTCGAAGTCATGGTGGGCAACAGGTATAAAGTACAAGGAAAAGCAGTTTGTAAGGGGGTGGAGTTAAAGCTACAAGGTGTGAGAATTCTCCAGACATTTTTTCTGTTCGAATTAAGAAGGGGTTGATGTGATTCTAGGGATTACATGGTTTGGGTCATTAGAAGAGGTAAGGATAAATTGGAAATCGTTGACTATGCAGTTTATGTTGGGGAAGAAGCAAGTGTGTCTACAAGGTGATCCTTTGCTATCTAAGACATAGGCGTCCTTAAAATCTTTGTTACGTTCCATTCATATGAATGGAAAGGGGTACTTGGTGGAATTCAATTCCCTAAAAATACAATCAGAGGAGAATTACCCAGTTGAGTTGGAAATTTTTGCAACTATGCTTCCTTATTCGCGACACCTACAAGCTTACCCCTAATATATGAGTAAGACCACATGATTCAACTTAAAAGTGGTGCTCAGCCTCCAAACATACAACTTTACCGATACTTGCACACATAGAAGAACAAGATTGAACGGTTAGTGAAGGAGATGATGTGCCTCAAGATCATTCGAGCAAGTACTAGTCCATTTTCAAGACTAGTATTGCTAGTAAAAAAGAAATATAGGAGTTGGCACTTTTGCATCGACTACAAGGCCTTGAACTAGATCATCATATCTAATAAGTTTCCAATTTCAATAATTGATGAATTAATGGACGAGTTAGGGGGAGCTGTTATATTCTCTAAACTGGATTTAAAGGTAGGTTATCACCATATTAGGATTAAAGTTGAGGACGAGCATAAGACAGTTTTCCAAACACATGAAGGACATTATGAATTCTTGGTCATGCCTTTCAAACTCACTAATGCTCCTTCACTTTTCAAACCCTGATGAATCGTATTTTTCAGCCATATCTATGAAAATTTATCTTGGTTTTCTTTGATGATATTCATATCTACAATGCAGATTTAGAAACTCATGTGCATCACCTTGAGCTAACATTATAGGTTTTAAAGGAAAATGATTTAGCATTGAATAAGAAGAAGAGTTTGTTTGGGCAGTCAAGATTGGGGTACTTGGGACATATAATCTCAATTGAGGGGTTCAATCATATCCCACAAAAATTGAAACAATGCTAAATTTGCTCATCCCTAAGGATGTTAAGAGCTTACGAGGATTTCTAGGGCTTACTGGCCATTAACAAAAATTCATTAAGGGGTATGGTGGTACAGTAACCCCACTGACCTGCCTTTTGAAGCAAAACTACTTAGCATGGAACTATGAGGCACAACAATTGTTTGAGTCCCTAAAAATGGCCATGACCACGACACCAATGTTAGTGATGCCCAATTTAGTGAAACCCTTTAAGGTAGATGATGATGCCTCTAACATAAGGTAGATGAGAAAGAAAGAAGGTGTTCTGTCTATGAGCGAGAGTTAATGGCCATTGTGTTTGCAGTGAAGAAGTGAATCCTTACTTATTTGACAATCATTTTATCATTAAATCAGACCATAAGAGCCTAAAGTTTTCATTAGAGTGGTAAATTATGAAAACTGGGCTACCAAGTTGTTAAGGAACAAGTTTATAATTCACTACAAATTGAGCCAAGAAAACGAAGCCGCGGATGCCCATATCTCAAAATGAGGATACTTCGGAGCTTGGGGTCATTACCATGATGTAGTATGATGGCTATGTGCTTTTAGAGAATGAAATACATCAAGACAAGAAGTTGGTCGCCATCTTTCACCAACTAATGGCTAACCCTAATAGTTAGCCCAACTTTTCTATTAGTATGAGCCTTCTACTATTTAAAGGGAAATTATTGATACTTAAGGAGTCACGGCGGATTCCTCAGTTACTTAGGGAATTTCATTCTTCACTAATTGGGGGCCACTCTATGTTCTTCTGAACTTATAAGAAACTATTAAGGTTGGTTTACTGGGAGGTATGAAAAAAAATGTACAACGGTTTGTGGCGACATGTGATATATGCCAAGCCAACAAGTATTAAGCTATGTCACCTGTGGGTTTACTTCAACCCTTGTCAATTCCCTCTCAGGTGTGGGAGGACATCAGTATGGGCTTTGTGTGTGGGTTACCCAAATCAGATGTTAAGGATGTTATCTTGGTGGTGGTGGATCGATTCACTAAATATAGTCACTTCTTATTGCTTTCTCACCCTTTTATAGCAAAAGAGGTGGCATCAATATTTGTCAAAGAGATAATTTAACTGCATAGGTTCCCGAATCCATAGTATCAAATTCTAATAGGGTCTTTGTGGGTCAGTTCTGGAGGGTATTGTTCAAGGCAGCGGGCATGTCTTTGAATATGAGTTCAACCTACCACCTTGAGTCAAATGGCCAAACTAAAGTGGTCAATAGATATGTGGAAACCTACCTGCACTATTTTTTGAGAGATAAGCCCAAGTAATGGGCCAAGTGGATTCCTTGGGTAAAGTATTGGTACAACACTATGTACTAACAAGCTGTTGGTATGACCAATTCCAAGCCTTCTATGGGAGGGACCCACCCACTCTTCTCCAGTTAATCAATGAATTCTCTAGGGTAACCTAATTCTAAAAGAACTTAAGAGTAATTTATTTCAGGTTAAGACCTATATGAAAGAAATGGTGGACTAGAAACATAGAGTAGTGTCATTTGATGTAAAAGACTTAGTTATTGTCAGAATCATGCCTTATAAATTGAGGACCTTAGCCAGGAACATGAATGAGAAGCTCAGCCCTACGATCCTTACAATATCATAGCTAATGTGGGTGAAATGGCTTATAGACTTAAATTACCTTCATCAGCCCACATATGCCCTATTTTTATGTCTCACAACTAAAGAGAGCAATGTAAATAGGATCACCTTCTTTATACATTCTCTCATTCCTTAGTTAGGAGAAAGAACTACAAGTGACACTCGAAGCCGTTTTAGGAGTTCGAACACTAATGAATGGTACAAAGGAAGTGTTCATTTAATGGAATGCCTTGCTCGGATAAGATAGCACATGCGAAGCCGCCACTGTTATTGCTACCTAGTTTCTAGAGTTCCACCATAAGGACAAGGTGGATGTTGCAAGGGGATAATGATAGACCTGAGGTGCACAAGACATATTTTAGAAAAATTATGGGTATTAAGGGTAGTATTGGCCATGCATACTTGGCATAGGATCCACGAGGGGAGGAAATAACATGGGCATGGGAGTGATAAAGGAAAAACTACCATGTAGTAGTGAGAAACGAATAAAGCAGAGAGGTTGGCAGAAGATGAGGAATGAAGAGTATTTGCTAAGAGTGTAAAGGAGAGCCTAGCATCTCTAACAGCTTGGGGGTGGTTTTAGTGAGGTTCTTATAAGTGTTTCCATTTCTATGTTTCAGTGTGCATAGGGCATAGCTCGTTTCCTTGTATTGTGACTGTTTGTGAGTATAAACTAGTGAATTTCAGTGTTTATCAACATTATTCCTATAAGTATTCCATGTTTCATCATATTTCTATCTTATATTGGGTTTCCAACATAAATATTTGTGAACTCAACTGGTTTGATAATAATGATCAAATGAGGATCCTATCAAAGGAATTGGCTAGCCATTTAAAGTTAGCATATTCTATGCCTTGTACACCCATGACAACTACCTTTCATGATTATAGCGGATTCTATGCCTTGTACAACCTTGATAATATCTTCTATAATTGTAAATCCTTTATTATTTCCTTAATATATTATATGTAGGGTATGTTTTAGATAGAATTGTATAGCCGATTAGCAATTTTTATGAGATAAAGATCAACTTGTACTCTACATATAATGGAAATTCTCTACCGAGAGAAATTACACTTTTTTGGTCAAAGCTCTAAGTTTATCATTGTATCGGCCTCACAATTTTGAATTCTCACTTGTCTCTTATCCAACTTAGCTTTAATTAAGTCCATTGTTCCCCATTATTCTTGATCAAGTTCTCTTGACCTCATGTCTTTGAATAAGTATGATGCCTTCTTGGTTCATTTTAATGGCAAAAACTACTCAACCTGGGCATTTCACTTCATGATATTTGTCAAAGGCAAGGATCTATGGACCATGTTAATGGCAGCAACCCGACTCTTATCAAAAACAAAGGTAAGGATTAGCACACATAATGAGAGGTTAAGGATGCTCAAATCATGGTGTGGATCTTAGGATCCGTTGAATCCAACATCATCTTGAACTTTTGACCCTTCAATATTGTAGTTGAGATATAGGCTTACCTAAAGAAGCTCTACAGTCAACACAACAATGCTTTCTATTTCAACTTGAACATGATTTAGCCATTCTCCAACATGATAGTTTCTTTATCTCTGATTTTTACTCTAGCTTTATGAATCTTTGGACGGATATATTGATATAGCCTTAGGAAGCATGCTTACTAAGAGGGATATAGCTTTTGATATACTAATTTAGCCATTCTGTCCATGAAACTACTAAGAGGGATCAATTTCTTATAAAACTAAGATATAAATTTGAAGGCACCAGGTTTAATCTTATGAACTGAGTCCCTTCCTTGGAAGCATGCCTCAATGATTTGTTTCATGAGGAGTAACGGCTTCTCACTCAAGCCACTATGGAACAATGTAGATTGACCTATGTTCCCATGGCTTATGTAGCACAAGGCAAGCCAAGAGGTAGGGATATAAGGCATTGTTTAGTGCTTTTGTTGCAAAGGATATGGCCATTTCACTTCAAACTGTCCCAAAAAATTTTGCAACTACAGCAAAAATGATGCCCACATTATCAAGGAATGCTCTACAGGAGCCCCTAAGAGATATGAAATAGCATATACTGCCTCATTTGGCTCTTATAATACTAGTAATTCTGTGGAAACAACACCTCTGACACAAAGTGCTCTTACTCCTGCTCAACTTGTGACTGCTGAAATGATTCAACAAATGATCATTATTGCATTTTCTACTTAAGGACTCTCAGGTAAACCCTTGTATACATCACTTCCTTAGTACTTTGGCAAACAATGCTCATTTACTTACCAATATAACCAAATATTCTGGAAATCTCAAAATTCATACTACTTATTGCAATCATTTTCTTATCATGGCCACTAGTGATGTTTCTCCTTCTCTAACCAATCTGTTTATCTTTCCTGGTCTTACCATTAATCTCATTTCTGTTAGTCAGTTGGTTAACAATAATTGTGAAGTAGAATTTTCTAAATCTGGTTGTGTTATGCAAGATCAACAATCAGGAAGGATGATCGTGAGGGGTCTAAAGTAGGACATCTTTTCCCTCCTCAATTTCCTTTGTCTCCATGTTTCCCTTTGCCCTTTGTCACTTG
Organism: Ceratonia siliqua; assembly: GCA_034509205.1. NCBI lineage: Eukaryota > Viridiplantae > Streptophyta > Magnoliopsida > Fabales > Fabaceae > Ceratonia > Ceratonia siliqua. The sequence continues at coordinate 4,458 of JASKGM010007461.1, read as the reverse complement.
TAATTTTGCTCATGTTGATTACATAGCATGGCATAAATGTCTAGGACATCCAAACTCTAATGTACTTCATGATTTGCTAAATTCTGGTTTACTTAGGAATAAAGAGTCACCATCTCTTAGTGATGTTCAATTTAATTGTAATTCTTGTTAACTTAGCAAAAGTAAAATTGCCATTTCACACTTACACACCAAAAGTAGTATAGTCTTTTTTATATAATACATAATGATGTGTAAGGTATGACACTGGCTACTTCTCATACTAATTACAAGTATTTTCTCACTTTTATTGATGACTATAGTCATTTCACATGGATTTATTTCCTACATTCCAAAGATGAAGTATTTTATATTTTCAAGTCTTTTCATGGTAATATTCAAACCCAATTTTCTACCAATATCAAAATCCTTTGCATTGATAATAGGGGTGAGTACATTCTCACTTGTTTCAAGGATTTGTGCAATGACAATGGAATTTCTGCACTGACAATGTGGCGAATCCACCTACCCGTGGGCAAATCCCACAAGTGTGGGGTTTAACTTACTCTCAAAAGTGCTCTCGTGAGTACATGATTTACCCGCCCCTTATATCTAGTCATGCTTTAGCTAGTTTAGCCGATGTAGGACTCTTCCAAAGGCTTACTAGAAGACCTCAGGGGCTTCACTACCTAACCATCGAAGCACATTTCCTTGGGTTTTACCAGAGATTCCAAGGAACTCCCAATGCTCTTGCATGATTCACCCTCCTCAAGAGGGCCCCACGTTGGGCGCCAACTGAGGTAAGGCCCATCATAAGGATTGGTGAATCCAACCACCCGTGAAAAAATCCCATGAGTGTGGGGTTTAACTTACTCACAAAAGCATGCTTGTGGGTACAAGGTTTACCTGTTCCTTATATTTAGTCATGCTTAGGTTGCTTTAGCCGATATGGAACTCTCCCAAGGGCTTACCAGAAAACCCTAGGGGCTTTACTACCTAGCTTTTGAAGTGCACTTCCTTGGGGCTTACCAGAGCTTCCAAAGGACTCCCGATGCTCTTGCATCAAGTTTATTCTTTTAAAACAATCTTACATTGATGTTTGTGATTTTTCACAAAGTCTTATTCTAGGAAAGTTGCATTTTCATTAACAAATATCTTCTTATCTTTGTTGTTATACAAGTAATACCCTTAGTACCCTTAGGATATCCTACAAAACAAACATACTTCTGTCTTTGGTTCCATTTTAGTGGACTCAGGCTTATATACATATGCCGGACACCCCCAAGTTTGCAAATGACATAAAGATGGTTTATGTCCTATCCACAGCTCCCTTGGTGTCTTAGTTACAACCTTAGATGAAGCAAAGTTTAGCAAGTATGCTACTATCTGTATATAATATCCCTAGAATGATTATGAAATAGCAGCATAGGATATCATAGATCTCACAATTTCTATAATAGTCATATTTCTTCTTTCAGCAACCCCATTTTACTGAGGTGTTCTAGGTGTTGACAAAATGGAATTGATTCCGTTATCAATAGAATACTATTGAAACTCCTTAGACAAGTACTCACCCCCTCAATCTGATCTAGCTGTTTCTCAGCTTCGGCCTTAAATTCCTTGAATTTCTCAAAGGAATCACTTTTGTTGTGCATCAAATATATAATGCCATATAATGAGTAATCATCTATAAAGGTTATGAAGTACACATAACCTCATTTATCTTGTATGTTCATTGGTCCACATACATCTGTGTGTACTAAGTCTAGAACATTCTGCATTCCGTTGCCTTTTGCTTTAAAAGGTGCTTTAGTTATTTTTTTCTTTAAAACATGACTCACCAACCGATAAAGAACCCCAACCATTTCTGGTAGAATACCATCCTTTACTAGTCTGTTAAGTTTATTTTGATTTATATGACCCAAACACAGATGCCAAAGATAACTTTGATTTAAACTATAGTTTTTTACTATTTTAGACTTAGGTGTGTGTTTCTTCAACATGTGCAATGCCATTTATTAGTTCCCAATAATATAAATTATTCGTCGTAATTCTAGAATACATGAAATTTCCATTCATAAAAATGGTGATCCCATCATTAAAAGAAAGAAAATATTCAGAATTAATCAAACAGTATATAAAAATCAAATTTCTGTAAATGTTAGGAATATAATAAACATATTCTAAAACCAATATTTATTATTAGAAAAATACAAAGTAACATCTCTCATTGCTCAAGCTGAGACTAGAGTTCCATTAGTCATCTAATATGGAACGAATCCTCAATTAGCTTTCTCCTTATCTGAAACCTTTATGAATTACAAAAATGGTTAGTGGCTTTAGAATCTACTATCTAGGTATTAGTATTATGAACACTTAATTTTGTCCTAGTGTTTATTAAAATTAACAATTTTCTTTCAAAAGAAAAACAAAAAGAAATAAAATAATAAAAGTAAAAAAGGAAAAGAGAGATAACAAACAAAAAAAGAGGAAAATGGCCCAAGAGGCCATTTTTGGGAACTCAACTAGCCATTGAACAAAAACCAGACCCAGCCTACTCCAATAACCTCAGCCCAACACATTTCCAAACCGGACTCAGCCCACTAGTAGCAGTCCAATCCAATACTTGACTCAGTCCATAACCCACCCATTTCTTCATAGAACCTGTAATGCCTCATCTCTTTCTTTCTCCCATTTCTGCGATGGCAACCCTAAAGTAGGCACCACCAGATCCTGCATGATTCTCGCCTAAATCCTTAGGCAATTCCTTCACTGGTAAATCCTAGCCGCAGCATTCCATCTCCGGTTCCTTCAAATTCGTGCAGCCCATTTCGTGGTTTCCTTTCCCAGCGATAATCATGATTATATTTGAGAGGGTTTCCTTTTGAGGAAACCTTAAATGAACTTCCCCTTTTTGCTTCATCCAACTCCATGATTAAAGGGATTCGAAGACTCGATGGAGGAGGGCGAAAAGGAAACTCCAAATTTGATTACTCAGTTTTGTTTGAATCACACCATGGAAAAAGGATTTGATTAAGGGAGTTGATTCGGATTCTTGACTATAAAAAAATAGAAACGGAGCATCAAAGGGGAGGGAGAATTGAAAAGAGTACAAAATTGAGAGAAAGAACCGACATTAGGAAGAATCTGAGGAATAGGATGATTCGAATTTTCGGGTAAGCTCAAGGGATTCGAATAAGGATTATGGGTTCTTGGGGTTGTGAATTTACTTCTGGTTTGGGGCAGGGCGCACTATCTCTGTTAACTAGCATTCAAGGTTTGAATCTGATATCAATATATTCTTGGAGTTTATTAATTGGATTAATGGTTGGTTTGTCTGTTTCTTGCTGTTCCTTTCAGTAGGATTATGAAATTTATGGTTGACATGGATGAATTTGTTATATAAATACCATTTCTGTTTTGTGTGTTTAAGTAATCTCTTTTACTTGGTTGGCCAAAATTTGATGCTTCATACCAAACCCTGAACTTATAACTGCTTTGTTTTAGATTGTCATGCACTCTGAAATACCATTTGAATGATTATCCCATGGACACATTGGATTTCTGGAATGAATTGTTCAATAATAGATTTAGAGACCATTGGATAGTTTTGTAGGTCAAAAGTGTGAAGGTTTTAAGTTAAGGTGCCTGTTTGCCTAATGTTGGTTTCACCTTTGTTCTTTTTAAATGGAATTTGTCTCATGATTATGTTGCTTATCCTAAAGGCCATTTTCCAAAAAGAGTAGTAATACTTGTTGGTTCAGGCCTAGTTTAAAACTTTGTCCAAATGATGCTTACTACTAGTGCTCAAAATTTGAATGTCCAAAGAAAGTGTCATTTTTATCATGGTTGATCTTTGGTGAGCTTTCCTTTGCTAATAAAAAAGAGATGTCACATAGAAATGGGTTTAATTTTTTTAAAGTAATTAAACGGCAGTGCATCATTTTGGAGTATATCTTCTTTATCTATAACTTTAGGTTCAGTGGGGTAATTTGATTCTAGGAAGTATTTATTCTGATCCTTTGGAGCATTGAGCACTTTTTGGTCTCCAAACTAGAATACAGTACTGTGCTTGTTTCCTATAAACTTTACTTCTCGGACTTATTAGAGTATTCTGGTTCATCATATTTGCTCTACATTTATTCATTATACAAATGTTTAGCTTTCCTTGGTAATATCTTTAAAACGCCAGGAAATCAATCCATTAAAACAATTTTTTTTTTTCAGAGACAGATTCCCCACTTTAAAACAATTTTTTTAATCCTTTAATAATAAAGAGGAGTTTATGAAATCAATCCATCCCACTAAAACCCAATTCTCTATTATTTTGATAACATGATTTATGCTCACTTTCTGAACAGTGAAGGCCCAATTAAATTAATAAGGGGCTCAAAGCCTAATAGGTTATTTCCCAAAAAGTTATTCCAATGGCCTGATTATCTTTAAAAAAAAAGGGGGGGGGGGGGGCTCCAATGGCCTAGT
>JASKGM010007460.1:0-10005 GCA_034509205.1 Ceratonia siliqua | reverse complement strand
TTTATATTCTGTTTTGCTGACTTGGAAAGGCTTTCTGTTTTCTCTTATATCAAGGTTTATTAAAAGGCAGTAATTTTAATACCCAATTCAACCCCCCCTTCTTGGGTATTTGAGGCATATTGTCTAACAGCTACCATCAATGACTAATTTCCCATTCTGACTATTGATGACATGATTGACAAACTCCATAGGGGGTTTTTCACCAAGCTTGATCTTAGGGCGAGCTACCATCAGATTCGCGTACAATCAGACAATGTGCAAAAAACAGCGTTTAAGATGCACAGTGGGCACTATGAACACATGGTTATGCCTTTTGGATTATGCAATGCACAGTCAACATTCCAAGAAACGATGAATGCCATCTTTAAGCCCACTTCTTCGTATATTTGTAATTATGTTTTTCGATGATATTCTTGTCTATAGTCGCTGATAGGAGGAGCACTTGGAACATATGCAAGCAGTGTTTAAGGTGATACGAGAATAACAATTCTTTCTCAAATACTTGAAGTGTACTTTCGAGCAAGAGCAAATAGAATACCTAGGCCACGTAATCTCTCTGGAAGGAGTACAAGTGGATGACAAAAATATAACAACAATAAAGCCATGGCCAACTCTGACTAACATTATAGAGCTTAGAGGATTCTTGGGATTGACTGGATACTACCGTAAGTTTGTAAAAAACTACGAGGAGAATCGCAGCCCCTCTAACACAACTACTTAAGAAGGGACCATTTCAATTGAATGAGAGCGCACAAGGGGCTTTTGAGAATTTCAAAAAGGCCATGACATTGACCCTGGTTCTAGCCATTCCAAATTTTGAAGAAATGTTCGTGATCGAAGCAAATGCTTCAGATACAAGGATAAGAGCAGTGTTATCCCAACGGGGGCGACCAATAGCATTTCTCAACAAGGCCTTGAGGCCGAGGAAGAGGGCTTAGGCTAACTATTCGAAGGACATGCTGGCAATTCTAAAAGCCATACACTGTTGGAGACCTTACCTCATTGGGAAGAAATTTCGAATAACAACGGAATAAAGGAGTCTGAGGTACTTCCTGGAACAAAGAGTGGTAACCCCCAAGCAAAAAAATGGGTCATTAAATTGTTTGGATATGAGTACGAAATCATGTATAGGCCCGGCAAGGACAATAAAGCTGCAAATGCGGTATTCCTGAAAGTAGGCGCACCATGCTTTGGGTAATCTCCAAACCTCTGTTTTACCTCTAGGATGATCTCAAGAAAGAAATAGTCAAGAGTTCATGGGCCCGAGGAGTACAAGAGAGGGCTAACATGACAGAAACAAAGTTTACATTGAAGGAATGACTACTATTGGTCAAAGGAAGGGTAATAGTTCCACCTGAATCAAATTTATGAGGCCAGATTATACAAGAGTTCCATTGCATGAAAACAAGAGGACATTATGGGGTCTTACGTACTTGGAAACGAATTGCACAGGCTTTCCATTAGAAGAAATTAAGAGAGGACGTTCAAAGATTTGTGGTTGAATGTAAGGTTTACCAAAGAAATAAAAGGAACTCTAGATCACCTGCTGGCTTCCTGCAATCCCTCCCAATGCCACGCCAGACCAAGGGTAGGAGGACGTTTCAATGGATTTCATCGAGAGCTTACCAATTCTAATGCCAGGAATGGAATATTCGCGGTAGTCGATCGATTAACCAAATATGCCCATTTAATCAAAATAACCACCTATTTACAGCAAAGAAAATATCAGAGGTCTACATTGTCACAACGTGACGGCTGAGAAAAAGGCACCGTCATAACCTTAAGGTGACAAAAAGAAAAAAATACAGAAATAAAAAATGGAGTCACCATCAATTAATTAGAAGGATAATTGGGATCATTTAAAAATCAAATATTGGCCCTTGGAACCAGAGGATGAGTTTGGGAGTCTAATTATGTGTGGGGAAGGTGTTAGGCACCGCACAGCATCCATCCTAAGAATGGTTACCCGAAATTATTTGTACTTAAATTTATTATTGTGTTTGAATTACCCTTTTATTATTTCAATTTTTCGAGAAAAATAAAGAAGTGAGAGAATTGGACATGTCTTACTGTGTAAGTGCCTATGTACTTTTAAGAGATCAAGGTCCACGTAGTTCGGGTTAATTAAATTAAAATTTGCCTAAGGAAAGGATTAGGACAATATAGGAAAGTGAGTTTCCTCATAAGGTCTAACAAAATGAGAGATTAATTCTCTACATAAAGTTTAAGAGAATAAAGACAATATGGGAAAATGAATTTTCACATACAACCTAACAAAATGGGAGAATATTTCCCCACATAATATTCAAATGAGTGAAGACAGTACGAGAAATGAATTTCCACATAAAGCTTCAACAAAATGGGGAGAATATTTCCCCACATAATGTTTGAGAGGTTTTAAGGAATTTCAATCTTGAATTTTGGAATTCTTTTAGAAACCTTGGAGTAAAAACTATAATTTGTGATGTTTGGGGGTCAAAATATCATTTTTGAAAATACTGAGGGCCAGACTTAGACTTTTTGGAAGTATTAAGGTCAGAATTCAAATTTTGGAAATATTATGGCCAGAATTTGAATTTTCAAAAGTATTGGGGCTCAATTTGGATTTTGTAAATATTAGGGTCAAAATATAATTTTTAAAAGTATTAGGATAAGGACGTCATTTCCTTTGAAAATATTGAAACCTGAATGAGATTTCAGAAAGCATTTTAAGTTAAAATCTCATCCATTACAATAAGATTGAATTTGTTTAAGTTCCCTTTTGAAAATATTTGATTAGGCCCTTGGAGCCATTTAGAAGTTGGACCCCTTTCTTTTGAAAATAATTTTATAGAGCCTTAAACCCCTTTTTGAATCAATTAGGCCATTTGAAGTCCAACCTTATTATTCTAGAAAATCTTGAATTGGGCCCTTGAAGCCTATTTTGCTAATCTCTAATATGGCCATTGGAGCCTTTGTTGTTTGGACAAGTGTAAATTAAATTTCTAAAAATAAAAATAAAATAAACTTTGTGGGGTCATTGGGACCATTTTTTTTCAAACCTTACACACTAAGACTGATTCAAAAGCCAAAACTGACATGTAATTGTCATAACCAACCCACTCTTAAAAGCCAGACTAATATACCATCATAAAATTAATGTCATGTAATAAGAGAGACATAATGACAGTCCAGAATTAATGTCCAACATTCCAGCATCAATTCCATATATAGCCAAATTAACATGACAATCCTATATACTCCAACATTAATACCATTCAGAGGTACCATTGAACCTTTCAGAATTAATCTAAAAAGCCTGCCTAACATGCTATCGAGATTATCTTCAAAGCAAAGCTAATAAAATTGACATCCTCTAAGTAAACTAAGACATGTTAAAATTAATTTTGCACAAGCAGAGGATACTGGCAAAATTATTATCACAACGAGACTCTCATGGTGACGCAATAAAGTAAACTAATCATGCCAGAATTAATTTTAAGCAAGTAGGGAATGCCAATTTAGTGTCACCCTCCAAGAAAGTCAAAACTAACATCCCATCAAAGCAGAACTAACATGACAATTTAAAGGTAAAAGCATTAAAGCAAACACAACAGGATCATACAAGTGCAAGCATACCATGACTCCAAAATCGATGCCCTTAAGTAATGGCCAAATATGTTTCCAGAATTCATACCATTAGGAACAGGTCTAATTATGCTTCCCAAAATTAACACCCTTAAGCAGACCTAAAGGTTAACAAAATCAATACACCAGAGACCAACTACCTATCATCAGAATTAACTTATACAAGATGGCATAATAGATTAACTCAGAGCCAACTGTAAGACAAAATGATCATGCTAATACAGAGATAATACCACCAAAGTCTCCTATTGGACTAACCGAATTAACCCTCCCACCAGCTAATATAACATGCCACCAAAGTCATCATCAAACCAAAGTAAGGTTAATCCAACGTAATAACACCTAGACCCCACAATAAATAGAACCGCATAACATAGTATGATCAACTCGGATCATATTAGAGAATAGGAATGGTGCCATAACAATTATTCATCAGGGTAATCAACAAGACATAATTGAATTACTTGTCTACAGGAAGCCCAACATTGTAAAAAATCACTTCCTAATACATTTAAAACTAAACCACGGCCACCAAGATAAATTTCTAGAAGCTAAAAAAGAAAACACCCTTTCAAACCCAAACAGCACTTCCTACACATAACCCAAAACCCGAATAGAAGGAAAATCTTACTCAGTGATAGGATTCAAGTGCACACAAGATTTTTTCTATTTCTCAGTCACCTATTGATTTTTCCTCTTCGCAATCGTCCCTTTCTCAGTGATTTCACTTCTATCTGTGATTTCACTCTTGGATTCATCAACTCCTTCAACTCCCCCTTCTTCAGTTCCCAATCCCTCTCCTTTATAGGCGAGACCCGGACAAGATCTCACAAAAAGGGTCCCTAAACACTGAGAATCAACAAAGCCAGGGGATGTCGCGCATGGATGTAGCAGGGGCATGGAATAGGGACCGAGAGAAGAGATAGATGTGTGGGTATATTGCAGAGAGGAGAGCAGAGGCATGTATGGCGTGAATCAGAGGTGAAATGGGACAGAGTACGGGTATACAGATATGAAAGGCACAGCGGCATCTGGGTTTCAGGGTTATCTGGGTTGTGGGCTTGTGAGTTAGGTTAGTTGGATCGGTTTGGGAACCTGGGCTAGACCATTGGTTGGTGGTTTATGGGCTGCGAGAAATGGGCTGATAAGGTTTTTAGCACAAAAAAGAAATGCAAAGGCTGGGTTAAGTGTTTTTTTTTTTTGCCTCTTTTCTTTTTCTTTTTCTGTTTTTTTTTGTTTTAATTTCATTTTTTTACTTGTTTTAATTATTTTTTTTTTCATTTTGTGATTTTTCCACTTTTCTTATCTATCATCATTTTTTCTATTTTTGATTTTTTTTATTTTTATTAATTATTTTTTTTATTGTTTTAAGAGAAAATCCATTAATCTTAAAATTTTTAGGGGTGCTTGGACAGAATCAGGTGTTTACATATGTAGACAATGTTGCTCAACTCCATGGAATGCCAAGATCAATAGTAAGTGAAAGGGAAGCAGTTTTCACAAGCAATTTTTTGCCAGAATTCTTTAAGCTACAAGGAACTCAACTCAGAATGTCTTCAATTTACCACCCCAAGTTCGATGGCCAAACAGAGGTTGTTAATTGAAGCATGCAACAATACCTATATTGCCTATCCACTCATAATCCTAAGCAATGGTATCGCCACCTACCATGGGTCGAGTTCTGGTACAACTTAACATTTCATAGAGCAACTAAGTTCCCCCTGTTTCAAGCATTATATAGGAGACCACCCCTAGCATCACCCGCTACTTACCAGGATCATCATCAGTGCAAGACAAAAACAGGGAGCTCGCAGAAAGAGATGAGATGCTTCGCCAATTAAAAAGTAATTTACATAATTCACAAAATCGTATGAAACAACAAGCTGATTTACATCATCATGATGACACTTTGGATATAAATGAATGGGTCTTCTTGAAGCTGCAACCTTTCCGCCAACTGACAATATTTAGACAAGCCAATCAAAACTAGCCAATAAGTATTTTGGGACTTATCAAGTAATTGAGAATGTGGGCAGTGTAGCCTATAAACTGGATTTACCATAAAATTCCAAAATTCATCCAGTTTTTCATGTATCTTGTTAGAAATGTTGTATCAGAAAAGATGAAGTTGGCCACTGCACTGCGCCACTAATGAATGAAGAAGGAGAAATCGAACTGGAACCAATAGCAATCAAGGAATTCAGATGGGCCAAGCTTGGGCAAGGTATGCTCGTAGAAGCATTAGTTCAATGGAAGCATTTACCAATTGAGGAAGCTACCTGAGAATCGATGGAACAGTTGTAGAATTAGTTTTCAAATCTCAACCTTGAAGACAAGGTTGCTATGCTAAGGAAAACGAATGATGAGCCATATAGGACACAAAGGGCCACTAAACCCAACCCCAAATATTTGGCCACACTGGCAACTAGGGAGAAGTCAATGCCTTCAAAGGAAGAATTGCCATCTGAACGTTTTGCTGCACTATGCAACAATACAGAAGGGATACGTGTGGCTTGAGGATACCCAACAGTCAAGCTATGAGGAACATAGTTTTCATAGGTGTAATCTTATGTGTACTACTTCGTTAAGTAGTAGTAATATAATAGGAAGCTTTTGTGTATTGGCTAGGCAGTGAATAGTTTGGCTATTAAATGGTTATCTTCTCTAGACTCAAAGAGAGGAGATTCTTGGATGTAATTTGAATTTAAGAGCAAGTTGATTTTTGAGTTCTATCAAAGTCTTCTCCAGAGTTAGTGGGACAATGTTAAAAGACTTCAAATTATGCCTCCTAATAAAACCAATTTCATCCATGGACCCAAACTAGTGATAGCCTTTCTTTTTTGTCTTGGTCAATAACTATATACCAGAATACCAGAGAAGCTAGGAAAATCACGTGGTTTTAGAAGAGTTCAAAAGTCATGGCAATGAAGAATATGTACACAAAAAAAGAATAGCACTAGACCAAGTAAAGGTTCCGTTAAAAGCTCCACTGATTATAAGAAGCCCGAGTATATAAAAGCATTGAAAAAGTTAGGGAACTTAGAATCTGTAAGTGTGAATAATGAAATCAAGTTACTATACATGTGATATTTAATTAAAGCTCAAAGATGATGTAAAACTCAATGGCTATTTGGTCATTTAACACGTCTACTTGTAATTCTATCTAGCATGGCCAAGCTGTTGGCTGGGAGTTGACATGCTGTGAAGACTTAAGATCTCTAATAAAGGTGAAGGTCTATTTGAAGTGGGCTGGGTTCTTTAACTAAGCTTATTAGACTAGGTCTAAAATATTCAAGATGACTCATGACACAAATCAAGATTATGATCAAAATTTAATTAGGAGTTTCAAACAAACACTGCCAAACATTGTTTGGTGGCTAAGCAAGAGAATAGAAAATATAGCCAAAAGAAACAAAAAGCACAAGTTAAAAGAACTAATGAGGAAACACAAAATAAATGGAATATTGAGCTTTGTAAAACAAATGCATATAAAGCAAAACAGATTGCATTAGAAGTTGTTGGTGGTTCATTCAAAAAACAATTTAAGAGGTTGTGTGATTATTATACAGAGGTTAGAAGGTCTAACCCAAGATCTACAGTGTTATTGAAGGTTTAAAGGCCACTGTGATTTAGAGAAGATATCTCAGCCCCACCTAAGTTATTATTACCTACATTTGAAAGGATGTATATATGTGTGGATGCATGTAGAAACAGTTTCCTCAAATGTAGGCCAACATTGAGCTTGACAGGGTGGATAGTTGTTTTACTGTTTGGAGGAATCCCAATGACAAGATGCTCTCAATGTCTTTACTATGGTTGAAACAGAAACAAAGGATTCATAGTCATGGTTTATGTCAAACTTGTTATAAGATATAGGATGCAATTTAGCAAAGATGTATACCTTTATTTCATATCAACAAAAGGTGGTTTTTCTTACATATATTTACTTTCTAGAAAGCTATATTTATAATTACCACCTCTCCTATGTAACTTCTCGAGTAATATCTTCCTTAGGAAATTTAATCTATTTCCAAAATTACGTTGGATAAGAAAAGTTATTACCTAATTAACTAAGTAGAATTTTCTTTCTTACTTATACCTTTTAAGTATGATGGCACTTCAAAAAAAATGAAAACTTTTAATTATATGAAAATTAAAAGGGAATTATGCCAAAGTGAAAACATTTTAGTTTAAATATTGTTTAAAAAATAATAATAATAATTAGTCAAATAATTTAGTTGCATAATAGTTGAAATTAAATTTAGTGCCAATATTCCAGTTTTCTTTTTCTAAATGTTGAGACACTTTCCAAAAACTTGTTTTAGATTTTTTTTAGTAAAACTCATGTGGCTTTTTCTAGATATAGTTATTGATTTCCAGCAGCTTATTTCTATAAATCCCTTGATTTTTTCTTAAAAGTGCAATATTTCACTTAGAAGAAGTGCCGCGGATGGTTGTCTCTAGACTCTTATGCGCAAAGAGAAAGCATCAGAACTTCAACTGCACACTTAATTCCTTTTACCCCAAGATTTTCAATGCTTTCATCCCCTTCTCCTTCTCTCCAACCTCTCGACTTTCTTCTCTCCCATCTCTTGGATTATTCTTCTCCTGGAGATCTCGATTGGAAGTAATATATGCAACATTCAACACTCTTCCAAAAATTGTGAGCCATTCTTTTATCTGATGTAACTGGTAAACATGAGGGCTCATCGTAGGAAACCAGTTGCCTAATTTTCCCTTTCTTCAAGTTGTGGAATAGTGTTGATTATTCCCATCCATGGTGCAGTTTCTGAAGTAAGTAAAATTCTAAACTTTGGATAGTTCGTAGGATTTGCATGTTTCATGGTAGTATGTAAATGTACATTTTCGTTCAGTATTTGGTATGTTGGCAGAGTAAAAAGTTATGGTTATAATGTGAAATTGTTCTATAGTTATCCACAGAGGCCTTTATATGTTATGGTGGGCTTGTCTACTCCTTTTTGGTGTTGTTGCATCCCTGGGATTATCCATATTTCAAGGAAAATCTGCCAAATTTTTTGTATAAGAATTCTCTTGCATTTTGTGTATAATGGTGTGGCCATTAGGCCATTTCATTTAAACTATTTAAAGGTTGTATAGAGTATCCGTCAGGCTTATGGGAAATACCTTATAGTAGTTCCCTATGCTAATCACATGTTCGGAATTGAGTTGTGACTAGAGCTGTTAAACAGGGCGGAGTGGGATAGCCCTCTTTTTGGCAAGTTGAAAAAAGTCATCCTATCCCGCCCCATGGCGAGTTAGCCCACCAAAAATAAATATTATTTACATGTTGAAGTTATCATACCAAGTAGGAGTTGTGGTTTAGTGGTAAGGCTTTAAGGTTGGCTGAGGTTACCATTGTTCGAATCCCACCAGCAACATTTAAGAATTTCTTTTGTCTTTCCAATCTATGAAGGCCAATTCCTAACTTCCAACGTCCGTCCACCCCACTAACTTCCAACGTTCGTCCACCCCACGTGGATTTGAGTCATTTAATAGGTGGTGACTTGAGTGAAAAGTGAGGTAAGTTAAAAAAAAAAAAGATAAATGGGCTAGCTGGCCAAAAACTCGCCCCACCAACGTGGTGAGTTCAATATTCTACAACCTACCCTGCCCTATTGCATAACGGTCTAGGCAAACCCAACTAACCTTGCCCGTTTTGATAGTACTAGGCGTGAAAATATTTTTTCCATCTCAAAAGCTATTTTTTGTAGTTCTTTCACTTCTTTAGTTTTGAGTACCAAAAATTTGCAAGTTAGTAGTAGCCAATTTTAAAATCTCCAAGTTTGCCATCTTGAAAGCTCTCTTGGGATGTTGATTGCTCCTTACCAATTTAATTTCTTATATGTGCAGGGACTAATCCTGACATTTGATGAATTATTGTCTAAGGTGGATCATTGTTTTTATGTGAGGGATCTCTACAATAATTTTAGAAAATAATTCCCAGGAGCTCAACTTAAGGAACTAATGTGGAAAGCTACTAAAGCCACATATCCACAAGAATGGGAAAGGGTATTGAGAGAAATTCAAAAAGTTAATGATGGTGCTTATAAGTATCTAATAAAAATTCATCCAAAGTTCTAGAGCATGTCTCGTTTTAGTTTCTAGCCCAAGTGTAATAACTTACTTAACAATATGTCAGAGGCATTCAACTATGTGATTGTTGAAGTTAGGGAGAAACCTATAGTGAAAATGTTGGAGTAGATATGGACTTACTTGATAAGAAAATGGCTTCAGAATAAAAGCCAGATTTAGAGCTTCAATGGTTCAATGTTGCTAATGATTAGGAAGAGAGGTGAGAGGGAATACAAGGACTTTGGCTGGTGGCTACCAAATTGGGCTAAAGCCAAGAAGTTCAAA
>JASKGM010007459.1:0-10005 GCA_034509205.1 Ceratonia siliqua | reverse complement strand
TAATTAGCTCGTTTAATAAACAAATGAAGCTTCAAAATAATTCTTTATTATATTGTATAAAAGCTTATACTCAAATTGAAGCCCGATCTATTTTAAATAAACAAATTTGAGCATAATAAAACAAGACTTGGTTTGGCTCCATTACACCCTACTCTCAGCAAGCTAATGTTAAGGGTTTTAGTATATTCATGCCTTATTAAGTTATGAATGTTAAATTTTCAAACTTTAATAAAGATAAAAGGTATCTAATTTAACATGTAATCTCGCAAAATATTTGAAATAGTTTCACATAATTAATTTTTTTGTATTTTTAAAAATAAAAGAAAGGTATGTATAAGTTCAATAAAATAATAATCCTAATAGATTTGGTGAGCTACAATGAGCTGATGCTTTTCAAATCAGAGTCTAACAGTATCGGTGTCAAATAAATTTTTGAAATTTCCCAGCTTTACCCATGAGTTGTGGTCAAAGCGAAGCCCATGATTATAGGTCATTGACTCATCATAAGAACTAGCATTTTACATGTAAGTGATTAAACATCTTTTCTTTCAAACTTGTATCTAGAGTGGATTTCCCTCATTGAGTTTTGCAACTCACCTTCCTCCTTAACTTTTTCAGATAAGGCTACGATGTCTCAACAATCTGATCTTCCAGTTGGCCATGAACCTGCCATTTGATGATTGGTGGGTTTTCTTTCAGCTAATGGAGTAACTTTTGATGTTGGTTTTGGACAGTTGAATAGGAATTGCATAGTCTATACTAATGTATTGTGTATGCGTTGTTTGTAAGGTTTTGTTTTATTTGGTACTTATGCCAAAGTGGTAATAGTATTTAGTTGTTTAGCTGTTGTGTCTCAGCCATGGAGACTTACTCAATTTGACGGTAGGCCAACCCACCCTTTTGTAAAATGATGTTGTATCTTAGAAATGTTCATATTTCTAGGGACATGCTATCAAAATTTCTTTAAGTCTTGCATGAGACATGTGGTTGTGAACTTCAGAAGTCTATTTTAATTTACTGGTTGCATGGTCCATTGTTAGTCCAGGCTTGTAGGGCACTACTTTACTGTAATTTCCTATGCCGGTCACGTGTCCAGACTCTAGAGCATGACAATTGGGTACTCTTAAATTTAAGAATTTTCAATAAGCAATGACATTTCTTCATATGAGTAAGTAACCAAAGGTGTGCTTGCTCATTCACTAGATGATCTCTGATATAAGGTGTTTCAATCAAGTGAAAATACTTAATGACAAAAAAAACAAGTGTTATGATCAAAGTATCACCTTCAACATAGAAGTTTAACTGCTTGTTTCAGCAACAATAAATTTTAACAGAGATAAAAGTTTTCAAAGATATTGAAGTTCAAAGCTTTATCAAACAATGAGCTTATTGGTTAATCAATCTTTAAGTAGTGAAGAGCTTCAAAGAGGAGAAAATCACATAACGATGTAGAGTAGTTTGGATCCAAAATAACAAATTCTATATCCACTCTACAAACACAAAGTAAGGAAATTTTCATTGAATGGGCAATCATAATTACAGGTACAAACCACTGGCCGCCTTTTACAACCAATTTTGGTTAACCTTTCAGTCAATAGATTTTTCTTACAAGAACCCAGCAAAACTCTAACATAAGCATAAGCCATACAGGGCCTTTTATAACCAATATAGGTTAACCTTTCAGCCATTAGGTTTTTCGTACAAGAAACATAGCAAACATCTAACAATGAAGTTGGAATGCTCACAATAACTTCTTTGTACTCAAACTCCTTTAGAGCAGTAAGGGCTTAGACCCTATTTATATAGACTTATTTTGAGAATAAGTAATTTTTTTTTAAAAACAAGTCATTCTTAAAAAAAAATTTTTGTTTGTTTCGGCTTCTCCCAAAAGGAAAAGTCAAAAATTCTCCTCCTAAAGGAAGTCAAATTTTCTAACTTCCTTCATAATGAAAAGTTGATAAATGAGAGAGAAGGTTATTTCATTTTCTGATTCAAAAATCTTTTTTAATTACTTCATTTAAATACAAAATAACTTTTACTTCTAAAAAAGACATTCTTTCTAAAGGAAAAGTATAAAAGACCTTTTCTAATAAGTTCAAACAAACAAGCCCTTAGTGTTTTTAAATTTTCCTCCTATGCTTATTGACTCAGCCTTAGATTTCTCTTTTCTCTTCTCAACTTGGCCAATCTTTCAACAAAGCTAGGGATATCTATTTATACTCGAGGAAGTAGCCGTTAGGAAGTTTATAACCCTTGAGGTGTAATGTTCAGCTCCTCCCTCAACAGCAAGTTCCAGACTAGCTTCTTTTCTGAACATTACAAATTTGAGCTCTTTGTATGCGATATATAGGTTTCTTCTCAGCTCCTCGATAGACTATGTTGCGTGGCCTAATTGTTTTATGCTTCCAGAGCTATTCAATCACTCTAAATCTGCAACAATGATTTAGACTGTATAAGATGTCTTATCACGTGTTTGTCATTTTAATTGTTTATGTATAATTTATGAATATGATTTACATAAGTAGCATTACTATTGTTTGTTTTTTACTTACTAGAAAATTCTTCTTACTATAATTTAGGATATATATATATATATATATATATATATATATATATATATATATATTAAAAAATAATAAAAATACATACTCATTGAGTCATTCATGTATAAATAAACGTGCATATTTTCAATTTTTTTATCTTTATTAACTAATACATATGAATACATTCAAATCATTTTATCGTTCTATATATATTACATTAAAAAAACAAAAATTAAGTTGGTTAATTAACTAGAGCCAATTAACTCAACCAATATAAAACAAAAATTGAACTCAAATACTACTACTATTATAAGAATATTATTCATTTTCTATTTTTCCTGTCATCTCTCTTCTAAGCAGCAAGACAGAGAAATGAAGAAACAAGAAAAGAAACAAGAAAAAGAAAGAGAAGAGAAGCATGAAACTATGCGTTGTCTGATTCTGATATCGTTCACATAGAATAAAGTCAAAAGGCGTTGACGCTTTTAAATGGAAAAAAGAAATGTATTCAATTAACCCACGCTTTTTCCTTCACCGAATTCGAATCCACGTTTGTATCTTTTCCATAATTCAATTCCGCGTGTAACTGTTGTTTCCTTGTTTTGCAAGATGGAGTATGGAATTTGATTCCCAAGAAAAGCTTTAGATTTGGCTTCATTATCTTACTAACCACCATTGATTGGGAAATTCCCAAGAGAAGCATTTCTCATAGTAGAATACTAGAAGAACCATTTGGTAATTATAAGATAACTGTTGTGCGTGTAGGTCCCAAAAACAAAATTAATGGACACAATATATAATAAACTACTGATAAAAGAACTAATATTCATAAAAAAATATAAAAATTAATTTTTAGTGTATTTAAAAATATATATTTTAAAATAGTATTTTATGAAACATTATTCTAAAATGACTTATTTTCTGCTGTAATTTTATTTTCTTCTCTAGTACATGACTTATGAGGAGAATGATTTAAGACACTAAAGAAAATAATAATAATAAGCTTGGTTCATTTAATTAACAAATCAAGCTTAACACTTTTTTTTATTAAATTAAAGCTCATTATACTCGAATATTTTACTCGTGCGCTTGAGTTAAAGCCCAACTCATTTAGCCCAAACTCATAATTGTAGGTCAAATTCAAGATGGACTTAAGTTTAGGTCCATATCCAAACAATAATATCCATTATACTTAAGCTCAAGCTCAACCTAACCTATGAATAGGTCTCTAATCACAAGTATAGGCAAAGACCAAGGACAGATACCGTTTGTAAGTGGAGAACATAATATTTATGTATGGGATTGCATTGGATTTGCAATTTGATAACATGCGATCTTTGTTTGATGGAATGGGGAGGCAGCATTATGTAACTTTTGTACTGTTAATGTTTTTCTTGCAGTTCCTTCAGCATCTTTCTTTTATCTTCTTTTCCAAGTTCTTACTTTAAGCTAAAGCATAAAGCATAGAGACAAATGCTATTATAATAATATTGTTCGTTTATGTTTTTTTATCTCTTATCTTCCAACTAACAAGAAAAAGAGATAAATAAAAAGAAAACAAAATGAAACCTAGATGCTTTCATTGCTAACTATAAAATTATAAATTCACACTGATTAATTAATTGTTCTCAAAGGTAAGAATAAAGCCAAAATGAATAGATAGTTTTATATTCATGTTCATGGAGGAGGATAAATTTTGATCTAAATATATTGTACCATGTTATCAGTGCAATGCCTAAGCAATATAAGATATATGTGTATTTTAAATGAGATTAAATAATTGATGCGTAAGGCTGAAGTGGGATTTATTTCTGTTTATTTAAAATGCACACATAATTTTTGTTTATTAGGCATTGTACAAATGACATGATGAAATATATGTGTATGTAAGGAAAGGGAACAGCTTTGAAGAAAATGGAGAAAAGAAAGAAATGCATTCGATGAAAGTGGATTTCACTTTGATTATTTTTAATTAGGAAAAGGAAGAAGCCAATGCATTTTCCTTGATTCATGGAATTTGTATACACTTTGTTTTCTTTCCCAGGCTGAATTCCACGTTACTGCAGTTGCTTACTTGCTTTGCAAGGTGCAATATGGAACTTAATTACTCACAAGATCTTTAGAATTGTGTTGATTATCCTAATAAGCATTAGTTTCCTTTATATTTTACTGATTTTAAACGGTTACTAATCATCCTCTAAAATATTGTAAAAGGGATTATATATTCATATTAATAAAATGATGAGACAAACACCAATAAGCTCTTCGTTCAATAGTTTTGAAGTCCTTTCCAGGACTATGAATTTGAAGTTCAAATTTGAGTTGGAACTAAATAGAATTGAAAAAACAATATTATGGGACAAATTATTTGGATTTTCCTGTAAACGTTTGATATTTATGAAGCTTTAATCTTGATTTTACAGATTATCTAAAGTTCTTTGCTTCAGTGAACCCTTGATAATTTAAGCTTCATTAGAGAAATTGTGAGCTATTTTCTATTTTAAAACCTTATAAGCTATTTTATATTCCTTCATTAGTACAACGGTTTTCTACAGCTTTTCCTCGAATCCCATATTTTTTAAGACTTTATAAGAAAAAAAAAAAACTTTGGTAAAAATAACTTTAAAAAAAACTATGGACGTAAAAATTTCTCATAATTGATCATATGTTTTTACCAAATCATCCGTGTCAACCCATTTGATTCATTAGTGGATAAGCTCTATTAACTTTTCTAATATTTTTTATACAGCTTGATCTTATCAATTTTAGTCAGGTTAAGAGTATCTTGATTAAATAATATATTAATTATTTTATTAAACGGATTGACTAAGAATTGATTGTCTAAACTTATACAATACAATATTAACACCAAACACTTGAAAAATATAGATTGTATTATATAAATTTATACAATCAAACCTTATACAATGTATCAATGAGGTCTTAAAACTAACAAACTATTTTTAAATATAAAAAATATTCACAACTTCATTCCCAATTTGCTAGAGTTTTAATGAACTATTCTATTAAGTATTATTTAAAAAACAACTAAATTAAAACACTTTAAAATGTAAAATATGTGCGTTTATATTTTCAGTTTAAATTGAAGATAAGCTTATTTTTCTCTTAAATTAAACTCATAAATTCTTGACCTCACAGTTATTTATGATTGGATTTAACTCTTTTAGTCTCTTAATTAAGAGTGAAGGTATGCATATTTTTTAGTTCATTTTCACTATTCCTATAGTACAAAAACAGAGGTACTATTATCATTTATACTTTACCATGTATTCAACTTTTAAATTTTTATTGAGTTAATTGTTAAAATTTAAGAACTATTTGCTTATTTGTTAAAATGTTAATGGCGCTAGCATTCAATTTTTCAATATTATAGGAGGATAGAAATATTTTTCATATTTTTTAGGTGTTTTGTTCTCTTATCATTTTGTGTTCTACTTTGATCCTTTAAGTTTGTAAATAAATGTTTCATATAAATTCTAAATCATTAATTTTGTCAATCTAATTAACAAATACGTAGACATCTATGTAAGCATGCTAATAATAAGATTGACTCCATGAATTGATGATTTAGGGCTTACATGGAAGGCTTAGGAAGCTAAAGGATTAAAGTGAAATGAAAAATGACAAGAGATTAAGAAAACAAGATTAACAGGCTAAAATAATATTTTATTTTAATCCTTTAACTTCTCACTTTACAAAAATCCTAAATTATTAATTCTATTAAACTAATTAAAAAATACCTAGATATCCACGTGAGCATGCTAATAAGAAGATTGACTGAACTGAAATGAAAAATGATAAGGGATCAAGAAATAAGATTAATGGAGCAAAATAATTATTTTATTTTATTTTGGTCAACAAGTAGGCTAATTAGTTAGGTTTTGAATATTTGGGCTTCACTTAACTTTAGAATTTAGCTTAAATTCAAATTGGAGTTGGGCTTGCCAGACAAACAAACCAAGCCATGCTAGCCCTGTCTCTCTGGAAACGTAAGCTGGGCCCGGCAACGGTTTTATGTATTGTCCTTCAAGAGCTTTTGTTTTTCATCAGGATTTGGGTCTGTGTTATCTGATGATATTGACAAAATAAGGCTTTATATTTTCTGAAAATGATATTATTAAATAGCTTAACTTTTAAATATTTATAAAAAAAATAGAGTAAGTTAAATTCATTACTTATTTATTTATTTACAAATTACAGTAAATACCACTTTCAATAAATAAAAAAATTCATTAAGTTCCATTTGTTTCACCATAAAACTTTGAGAAAAAATTTTTTGGAAAAATTATTTAAAAAATATTTTTGTAGAATTTTTTTTATTATTTGTTTTTTAAATTACATGAATAATTTTTTTTGTGGAACAATAATTGATCGACAATGGTAATGGGTTGGGTGCTAATAGTGATGGCAATAGCTATACCAATTATCACATGTCATATTTTTCATAGGAACAAAAAAAAAAACTTAGGTGTGATCCAAGCTCATTTTTTAAATTTTTATTCTAACTTAAGCTTGACCTAATAAAAATGTTAAAATTCAAGCTTAGACGCAAACCGTACCCACACTAACAAATTTTTTCAAATTAATGCTTTAGTATACCCGCACTCACATTTACACTTGCACCCGTCCATGAATTTTGTGGTCTAGCTTCTGACTACTTTACTACCATATAACTTAATTTTATCAAAGTTTCAAATTTCTCATATTTCTCAACTTTTATTACATATCTTAAAAATTTGAGACCTATTAAAATGCAAAGGTGTGCTTTAGAAAACAAAATACAATATGTTATCAAATTTCACTATATGGTTATAACTTACTTACAAATGATAGGACATCTTATCATGATACACAATATCATTAAGATTGAGTTCCATTGTCAACTCTAGGGGCTGTAAATTAATCGAATTGTTCATAAATTATTTAGATTTCACTCATTAAATGTTTACTCGACTTATTTATTAAATGAATAAATTAAAATAGTATTTTAACTTATTTAATTAACCAATTGAGCTTAAAAATTCTATGCTCAACTACAACTAACTTAATTATTAATAAAATCATATAATTTCATATATATATATATATATATATATATATATATATATAAAAGAAAATAAAAAATATAATATTTATATAAATTTATAATATATATAAAAAAAAAAATAATATAAAAATATATAATTTTGTATTAGCTTTAATTTATATAAGTACCTGTAAGTATATAATATATTTATAGTATTATTCGCGAACTGATGAAGCTTGTATTTAGGAATGAGCATTTTACCCAAACCCAACGGTTATCCTCAAATTTACCTGCTTGGGTCTGGGTCCTGGGTCCAGGTATGGGTACTACAGTACCAACCCCACCCAATATCCATAGTATCTTTATAATATATATTGTAAAATACATTTACATTTTTTCAAATATGTATTCCCATATCTGCTAAAACATACTACTTAATACTTTATCCTTTATTTGTAGTCAACTCAATTTGAAATGAGTAATAATAGAAGCATATTATTATTTTAGTTATTTTGTGGTCACCAAAATTTAAAATGAGTGAGATTTTAAGGTTTTTTCTTACTGTTTGGATGATATTAGTTGTTTGATCATTCTTGTTGCTCTTTGGATTAATATCAATGGTTACTTTATATTTTTTTTGCTTGTTATTTGAATTTATATAAATAATTTAGATAAATAAGTCTAAGTATTAAAAAAATTTTATTCAAGTCAAAATTTTTCAAGTATGCGAGTTTGGTCCAAATATTTAGGAATTTGATGAAATGGGCCTTTAGTTTGTTAATCGCACAAGTATGGGTTTGGAGATGGGCCTAATATTTTTAGTGGCCATGGACCTGGGTACTATAGTACTTTACTTATACCTTACCTCTACTCATCTCTACTTGTATTTGGGTTTACTTTATTTTAAATAAACATGCTTGAGCATATTAAAGCTCGGTTCAATTTAGTTCATTTACAACCCTAGATAATACATTAGACTAATGACTCGGTTTTGACCCCATTGCCCCTTACTCGGGGAACCAAGGTTGCCTAAAGACCGAGACCGACTTATTCCCAATCGAAAACACCTGTGAAAATATTATGACTTGCCACGTAGGTATAATGATTTTGCTATGCCTTGTTGAAATTCTCATAATCCTATTTTGGTTGTACCATGTGTCAACCCAAACAAAATACCCAAAATACACACAAGCAAGTATGCTAGAAAAGGGGCACCTTTTCCTTCCCTAAGTATGCATATCATCTTTATCTTACTACTCTGCTCAAGTATTCCTTAAAATGTTCATTGACTTGACTATTAGGGGGTGTTTAGTAGAAAAATTATTTTTAGTTTCTTGAAAATTTTAATTTAAGAAACGAAAATTTTCATGTTTAGTACACATTTTTTAAAAATTATTTTCAGGAAACTATAATTTTTAAGAATGATTTTTGGTCAACTTTTCTATCAAAACATTCTTATAGGGGTGGTGGTATTCTTAGATTCCCATGAACATAAAAAAGTTTTCTAAATATAAAAAATCTATTTTATCTCTGTCTCATGCATATTTTTTTTTTAGTTATTATAAATACCAAAAAACTTAATAAAATAAATATTATTTATATTAAATTATTAGAATAATAATAAATTATATAAATAAATAAAATAAAATAAAATAAATATTAAATAAATAAAATAGACAAAGAAATAATGGATAAAAAAATTATATTAATTATTATAAATTAAATATTTTTTTAATTTAATAAAATAAGTATTATGTATATTAAGATTAATAGAATAATAATAAATTATAAATAAATAAAATAAAATAAACAAAGAAGTAATTACTTAATATAATAAATATTATTTACATTAAAATTATTATTATAATAATAAATAATATAATTATATAAGTTGACTTGTATTTGGTATTTATTAATTATTATATATGAAGAAGTAAAAAAATAAACAATTATTTAAAGGTATTTTTATAAAAAATCTCAACATTCTCAAAAAAATTATACTTAAACTAAATACAATAATAAAATATTTCAACTAATATTCTCATCAATATTTAATGTCAATCAAATATATTTTATAATATTTTTATAAATCATAATTTTTAAAAATATAATTTTTTAAAAATATAATTCTTAAAAATAAAAAAAATCTCTAATACCAAATGTCGGCTAGAGTGCCGAAGGATCACCGCTCCCTTGTGCTTGCAGTGACTATTATGGAGACCAAGATATTTATGATTGGTAAATCATTATTCAAATACTTAATGTTTATTATATGGGCAACATTATCCTACAGTTACATTTTTGTGATTGTAGGAGAGTTATAAATTTTTTTTAAAGTTTGTTTTAATATTTTTTTTAAGAATTTTTATTTTATAAAATTAATTAATTATATGTTTATATGATGTATTTTTATTA
>JASKGM010007458.1:0-10005 GCA_034509205.1 Ceratonia siliqua | reverse complement strand
CCCCCCCCCCCCCCCCCCCCCAATGACTTATCCGAAAGCGATGAATCGGATGATGATATTCATATTGCTCATTTGCTCAAAGACGACGTCTTTGATCTGTGTTTGCATGCATGGATGTAGGCAGGAGTGCTTATTTGATTGGGTTGAATTCATGATTTTCAAGTAAATTAAACTAAATCCAACCAATTAGTGGTTAAGTAAGTATAATTTTATCTTACACTTTAGGGTTATTAAGAAGGGTTCATAATGAATGTGCTTCAATTAAAATGACTTTTATAAATGTACTTTAATTATAAGTGTTTTTATTAAAAATAAAAGTTATTTTGTATTTTAATGAAATAATTGAAAAACTTTTAAATTATAAAAATTGTTTAAATGAGCTTAAAAAAAATGATTTATATGGAGAAAGAAGAGATTGATGATGATGTAAGGCTAGAGTTGTACAATAATTAGCAAATATTAAAACAATATTTTTGTTCAAAAAAATTTATTAAAAAATAACTGTATGAATTTTTATTTAAAGTTATAATTTTTAGTTTAAAAAATATCATTTTGTATTTTTTTTAATAAGTCCATTAAAACAGTATTTTTCACTCAAAAATTATTATTAATTTTTTTCACAAAAAAATTTATCCTAACGAACCCTCACTCTTTTAAATACATCATGTCAATGTGGGGGTATATCCTTGAAATTATTTGGTGAGAGATTTAGTCATTCAAATTAGCTTGAGGATATTTTTATTATATACAAGACAAATTAAATCATTAAAGATTGCTTTAGTTGAGTTATAAGTCAATTTTGATATTCTAAATCTAGACTTAATTCTTGGAGGTTGTAGCTTAAGAAAATGGTGTCGATTCGTTATGTTTTATATTTTTTGTCTCAATTTTTTTATTTTTTAACATTAATTAAGTATTTGTTATGTCATATATTTTTTGAGAATTTTTTAAAATTTTTTAAGAGTTTTTTTACATTTATATATACTATTCATCTATAATTTTTCTGACATTATTCATGCATAAGTAACAAATTTAAAAAATAATTAAAAATATTTTTAAAAAATCTCAAAAAAATATATGACATAATAAATACTTAATTAATATTAAAAAATAAAAAAAATCAGGATAAAAAATATAAAACATAATAAATCGATATTACTAAAATTAGAATATCATAATGAGTCATGGGTTTCTTGTGGTGATCACATGTGAATTATTAGTTTGAAAGCCATTATTGTTTGGTCCCACAGTTTCAATGTTGGCTGCGTATACGTTAACTGGATCAGATTGATGTGAGATGGATCTCAGTTAGCCACACCACAAACTCTTTGTTTCTTTAATTAGATCGATATTCTATAAGCACAGGTCCTTCCTTCCTACATTTAATGGTCACAGACACAGATCTCAATTGTAGGAAACATAGGTAATAATACGCGGATGAAGAATTCTCAAGTAGAAATATAATTTATGAGTTAATTATAAATAATACATTTATGTATTCGTCGATAATTAATTTTATTTATATGTTTTTTATAGAGGAGAGAGAAAAATGATTCAGGTGAGTCCACTTATGTATCTCCTCTCTTTATCTCTCTTGTAAATTAATTTAGGGTAGGTGATCCAAATCCAATGCTTCACTGTCACAAAAAATTTGTGAGTATCACGTATTACTCCTTTTTAACTTTTAACTTAATAAATAAGTAATGATAATATATTTCATTAATTAAATTATATATCCACAATTTTTCATTGAATATTTAATCGAATAACATTAAATATCAAAAGATCATAATTGAATTTCCGAGTTCCTATATTTTAACACAATAAAAAATCATTAACTAAATGCCTAAATTTCATATTCACTTAACAATTGAATTTCAATTCTCACAATGAATACCCAATTGAGTAATACTGAATGCTTAGAAAATTATAACTAAATCTCTCACTCCCCTCAAATTGATGATTAAATACCCAATCTCACAACTTAATACCCAGTAACACTAAATACCCAAAAATTATTGATAATAACTCAACATATAACATGTTAAATATAAAGTACGGTTCATCCAACAACTAGAAAATGATCCACTGAAAAAAAATTGAAGATACCAAAAAAAGCTGCGTAATAAAAAGTTAATATGGTAAATATTTTTTCTTGGACACCACTTTGAATATGCCCACTGTAATACAGATCCCTATTAAGATAAATCACATTCAAGGATTAATGGTTACCATTAAATCAACAACTAGAAAATAGTTCACCTTATTAATATATGTCTTTAGCTATTTTTATTTTCTCTTTTCCATTAAATCACATTCAAGGATCCTTTTTTTTTTTGGGTGCATAGTGACTCTAAATTTCAATAAAACTTCTACCCTCTTTCATAAGAAAAAAAAAGAAAGAAAAGAAACATGCAACGGCATTATTTTTAGTTTTGAGGGTTCAAGGCCCCAAGAAAGAAGGAAATCTCACCAAATTGGGCCCAACCATTATATACCGTCCAGACCATCCTTCTGCATATTCATTATTCTCCATAGGAAGATGACTTATTACTACCACAAGTTAATAGGCTTCAAAGATTGGGCTAACTTGAATTTTAGGTCCGTTTATTTTCACATTTTTAAAAAAAATTATTATGGAAAATATTTTTTAGATAAAAGAATTATGAAAATTTTTTTAAAAAAAAAGATAATTTTCTATTGTTTATATAATAAAATTGAACATATTTTTGCTTTTTAAATTAAGATCCGAATTCAACTTGGTCCTGAAAGTGTCTACAAATAATAGGACACCAAGTGTAAGCAAGCAAGATTGTCTCTTTGTCCCACAACGTTATCCAAAGCAAGAGTAGCAGGAGAAGGCAATATTGAACTAAGAGTTGCAGAAAGAAGATAGCTTTTGACGCAGAGCAAGCGCAGACTAAGTTCCAACAGAAAGAGTTTCCAATGAACTGCATTCAACTCCCTTCTCCACCATTGATTCCCCTGCATTCAGAGCTCAAACACCAGCAGCTTCTAAGGCAGAACAAATTGCCATGTCTCACTAGCATTAGCCTTACTAGCACTGTTCCTCAGACCCAGCACTTTCCTTCACCAAGATCAGTAAGGACCAAGGCACTCCCACATTCCATTGTTATTGCAGCTTCCTCCTCACCCAAATCGGTTGACATGTCAGTCCTCCTCCAAACCAGGTCTGCTTCTTTCTTCCCCTCCTTTATCTTTTGATAGTTAATGGCTAATTGGCCCTAATCATGCGTTTGAAAAGAAAAAAGATGAGTGATGTTAGTTACACAATCTGTTTATAAACCAGTGAGGTGCATGATTGCCTTTGAGTTTGAAAAAAAAAATGAAAACTACCTGAATTTATATGCATAATTTGTGCACAATTTGTAAATAAAATTTGTGTAAATACCATTACTCTTGATATAATACTAAGTGTTTGATTCTGCTGCATAAGAGAATTTTTATAAAAATTTTTTTTTTTAACTTTTTGTTTATATTTGGCCAATATAAAAAATTAGTTTTCGACAATGGAAGCAACATTTATTTTCTAGAGGGAAACTGCTATTTTTTTTATCGTTCTTCTAAAAAAATTGATTCTCAAAAAAACTAAAAATTTTGCAAAAGGGCCAAACACACCATAAGCTTGAACATTGAATGGATTCCACAGTGACCATAACATTGACCATTTGCTGCTCTTTTTCTGTCATCAAATTTCCAAAATTCTGAAATTTTCTTTCTACATTGCAGTGCTCTGCTTCTCGTTGTATACTTCATAGCAAATTTCATAGTGCCAGAGCTCATCTCCAAGTATTTCGGATTTGACAAAGCAGACAAAGACCAGAAGGTGGATGATGTAAATGCTACTAAAGATAGATAGGCAAGCACAATCATTAGTAGTCAAGCAAGCTCACAAATGAAGAAACAGGATTTTGACAGCACCAAAACATGAGAACAGAGCTCAATATGCATAGTATTTCTGCATAGGTGTCAATTTGTATTTGTATCTTTGGTCATTTAGTACTAAAGAAAAACTCATCTTGCAGAATCATTTGTATTATTCATTAGAATATTATAAGTAAACTGTGGCAACTTTAGACAAGTGCCCTGTGCCCATTAGAATCTCACAAATAACACTAACTCACGGATAAGGTTTATAAAAGCTATATCTTCAAATCCTTCTGTGATTAAACAAGTATGGATTTGCTACACAATTCATAAACCAAGTATTTGGAAAAAGAATAGAGAGAAAATTTACAGTTATCAGCTAGGAGAGAAGGAAAGAAAAGAAAAAAAACATGTTTCTTATCCTAAATGAAAAGGCGTAAGCTCACAAGAACTTTGGCTCAACAATTGTCCAGTCACTTTCGGGACAGGGAGGTTTCTCAGCAGGGGAATCGCTTCCAGGCTTAGGAGGCTTCTTCGCAAATACAGATGACTTGTTGTCAAAGAAACTTGAAAAAGATTGCCGAATTGGGTTTTCTTCAGAATTTATCTGGTCTTTTGGGGTGGGTTTTCTCAACTGTTTATCTTTGCCACCAAAGATAAGGCTAAACCTCTTAAACCGACGCTTTGGTTCGTCAGTAGTTGGAGTTGATTCTTCTGTCTGCTTGATCATCTTCAGTGCTTCCTCAGGATTAATTAACATTGTCTCCACTGTTTCATATACCTATACCAGGAATATGACCATTAGATATTTTCAAAAAAAGTTACTATTAAATAGTTGCAGATGGTAATTATCAAATACCCAGTATCATTATCAGTTTATATTCACAGAAGAGATAAATTTTTATTCCCATGTGCTCACAGGTAGGGTTATCTTGCAGAGAACAGCTTTAAATGAATTTGATTGAACCAACAGGGTTCCTTTTATATGCCAGACTCCCCTTTATATTATTATTGACTCTTCAAATTCGGTATAAGATAAACATTTCTGGAATTCACTCCAACATAATGGCTTACAAGAATTAAGCGACTAGATAACTTCATAAACCAGTCACTTGGTCCTCAAGTACCCACCTGGCAAAGGTCATCAACTTTCTCACCCCAACCATTGCCTTGACAGGTGGCGACTATGTACTCCTTGCAGTCATTGAAAAACTTTGAGAAGTCACTGTTACCGGACAGCATAGGTTCAGCAATTGCAAATCCTAAACCAAGCTGTATATTCCAGACAAGAGAATATGATTAGCATAGCACAAGATCCTATGGTTGATTCATAAAATTTTAATGCAACCACCTCACTGAAGTCTAGGCAACTTGTTCGAACAAGAAAAAAAACAGGCTGAAATTCTATCAAGAAGCTAAATCTGATTGAATAATCGTAAATATTATAATACTTCTCCAACGAACCGGTGTGTTTGCATGTGTCTGAGTAGACTCCCTCACATACATATAACGTATAGAAAAAATCTGTCCTGACTTAGTGACAGTTTCTAACATTACCTGAGAAAGATCCATAGACTTGGAGTCATTCTTTCATGAGGTCACTTTTCATGATATGAAATATAAGTACCCCATCCTTAAACCAAAATATTAAGATTTACAAGTGATACAAGGAAATTCTTACAGATGTGCAAAAATTACTTTTCTGGAGCACAAATGTTAGTTTTACATATAAAGTAATTTATTTCGCTTCACCCATTAGAAGAAAGTAATGTTTGCACCAACATTGTAGCATCTATTAGTGTGCATCTCAAGAGTCAGTTCAAGGAGCTCCACCATGCAGCCATAAACTATGGAACATGAAATATTCTTTGGAGCCTGAATCTACAAGTGTTGGTATGTTAAAGGTAAACCTGTGCTTGTGGAGGTATTTTGAATCTACAGTCAGGCATAAACCTGAAGTTCTTCCACCAGCACAAATAATACTCACCTTGGATTACTGCTCGATGGAGGTTTTGTAAATAGATGAGCAGACATGCACCATTGGCATGCCAATCTTACTGTTCTAAGCTCACAAACATGCCTAATACCCATATATTCTGCCCTAAGATCCCACATTAGAGGAAAAATGTTTTACTCTTAATTAGCTACATCAACCCAAGGCTACTACACTTTTTACATTGTACAATCTGGATTAGATTTAGTCATCAGGAACACACAAAAAGCTAAACAAAATATAAGTTGAATATAACTACTTTGAAAAATCCATTATGTTGATGATAGATGACAATTATTCATCTACAACAAAAGTAACTAACATGATAAACAAAAATAAAGAACTTACTAAAGAAACAAACAGTTGTTCAAAAAGCTCAGAAGGCTGGATGTCCTCAAAAGCATTCAGGATGCCCTCCCTACAAATGATTGTAAAAAGCTTTTGAAGTTATATAGCTCTGAGAATAAAAAACTAAACTAATACACAAAGATAAATAATCAGACTTACACTGCCAAATCCTCGTCAAAGAGAGGCGACTGTTTAACAGCTGGTACCGGTTTAGATGTTTCCCACAGCTCACGCCACAAATTACCTACCATCAACATGTGATGAAGTTCAGAGAAGTTTCCTGATATGATGTCATAAGAACATAAAGTAGCTGTTCCTAATGGTGTGTTTCTTAAAAGTTGCAACATATAGGTGCCATGACGTAAGTATGGCAATCTTAACTGAATATGTTTTGACAGACATATTAAATACAATTCAGATATTGTATATCATATTAAATTGCCATACAGATAAAGTCATAAGATGTCAAGAATTTCAACTCAGTGGTTCACCCAGGCAGTTGCAATCAAGAAATCTGAAGATCTATGCCAGGGTTAACTGATTGACAAAGAAATAACTAACTCAAATTTTAATTCTGGTGCCAATGCTGATTCTGAACCCAAGATTCATTAAGTTCACAATCTTCATAACAAACCTAAGCAGCAACACTATAATAATTCACCATCTCTGGCTACATCAAAGGCCTCAGGCTATGATCCCAAACAAATCTAAGAACTAAGAAGTAACTTATAGACCAACTCAAAATTTTACAGCATCAAAACTTAAGTAACAATAAATGACAGGAAAAAAATGATACTACACCTTCTTTTTGCATTCGCTGACTTAGCTGACCTCTTGTAGACAATGACTCACCAGAGTCACCACCATCAGAGGAATCTTTAGCCTCAGTACTTGGCTCACTTTCTGTCCAATCAGGAGGAGAGTGCCACCTTACAAAATCTTCCAAAATACAACCAGGATTTGCAGCCTAAAGCATGATAATAAACAGAACATACTCAAATAGAACATTTGGCACATTGAAAATAGTTACAAGCATTCAGAATTTCAGTAAGAAAGGTTCTCTTCAAGGGAGAGCTTGACCTTGAAAGCCTGCATATCGGAAAGGAGTTGAGAGCACCCAGCACCAACACTGACCATAAAAGAAAAGGAAAATGATCAAGAATGCCTATAGATACTAATTTTAAGTTATTACATAACAAATGCAATGAAATTGCTAACATTTGTGTATTACTCACATAAGGTCAGAGCCAGTCTAGTACATGTAAGAAATAGATACAGTATTATCAATATATACAAAATATTTTATTTGGTCAAAATTTGACAACATAATCTGTTGAACCACCGGTCCAACTACCCAACTTCTAGAAGATCAGTGTTGTCATGAGGCAAAAAGCGGGTTTAGGAGGCAAGCCCCAAAACAGCATCACTCTGATGCAGTGGGGTGGGGAGGCTGCATTACTAACAAGAGGTGGATATTTATTATTAATAATTTATATAAATAAAAATCATCTCAAAAATAATACTTTAGTGCAAAACAAGATTAATCCAAAAACATGTACTGGAAACATGAAACAACATTCAATTTAAGTGCATACAGTACATACAACCATAAAATAGCAACATAATTTGAAATTTTGAATGAAAAACAGTCCAATAAACATAAATAGGGGATGTGGCAATAAAATAATGCTGGCCTGCAGAGAAATTGTATTTTTTTGTGACTGTAAATCAAATGGAGGACTAGGAACTTAACATACTAATATGTGTTGAGAGAAGTTTAAAATGCTGAGTCTGGCTTTGGGGGACCAGAGAAAAGAGAAACCAGGGCAACAATGTTTTTTTGGTGGAGAAAAAAGAAAAGAGGGAGGAAACAGGAAAACTTGAAGAAATAAGCCAAATTACCAAGAAACACACATCACACCCTCAATGGGCACTCTCTTTCCCAGTCAAGAGCTCTTGAAGCCCGTGCATTTAGCTTCAATAATTCATGCTATGGAAACGCACACATAGGAGGAGAACAAATTGAATCAAACAGAAGTCTTTTGCATTCTTCTTCTGTTATAAAGCTTTATATATACTAAATTGATTCAAATATCCCTATTAATTGCATAACCATTGGCTAGAAGTAGGTTCAAGTCAGGGTTACAAGGTCATTTTTGCCAAAATTGCAAGATGCGGATGATGCATCCACATCACTAGAAAAGTGGTGCCTCACCCCCGCATCAGGCTGACTCGCGCGCCAGCTTCAAAACCCGCCTTGCCTCAAACCTGATGCGGCTACTTCATTGACAACACTTCTAGAAGTTATAAAGAAACATACCAAAGCAGACAATTATACCATTTGAACCTTGGGAACCTTCATTTTACTGCAAGCAAAACGAGGGCAGCTTATAAACGAACATCATTTCACCACACTATAATCATCTCCTTGTGTGTCTAATATCATTGATTCCAAATTTATCCATAAAGAAATTTTGATAAAGGAGAAAGTACAACAAAGAGAGTAAGAAATGGTCCATTACATCAAGGAAAAGAAAGGAAGAAAACACAAGTTATACATCAAAATGATAAAGTCTTTCCATCTTGTTGAATGTTTGTAAACAAGATCCCCATAAAAACCTCATTAGATAAACAACATTATGATGCCAAAAAGGGAATGCTATCTCAAAAAAGGTAGAATGGCATGTAGATTTCAGCACATCTAATCCAATTAAAAAGCAAACAAATACCCAACTACTCTTTCTAAACTAGAATAATATATAGCTAATTACAGGGTTTCCTTATTTGTCTCCTGCCACATTTACGAAGGTACAACAACTAACTACTTGACCAATAATCATATCATTATATGATCACCACTTATTCATATAAAGAGCAAGTCGTGCAAATTTTGAAGGCAACATAAAACACAAGGGGCCACAAGAAAATAGGCAGTAGTGCTTGGCTCAAGCATGGGGGTAAAATTTTTTTTAATCTACCTATCAAATGACAAGAAAAAGGATAAACAGAAAGAATCTAATATACTACCAAAAAACATCAGCACTTAAGGCCCATTTGGATGGGCTTAAAAAAATGGCTTGTATGATGGTGCTTCAATTAGAATGGCTTTTATTAGAAGTAGAAGCTATTTTGCGTTTGGTTACAGTAATTGAGAAGTACTTTTAAATTATAAAATTCATTTGAATGAAAAAATGTAAAGCACTTTTGACTAATAAAATTACTGAAAATGATATTTTTGTAATTAGCAAATATTAAAGAATATTTTTGTCCAAAAAATTTCATTAAAAGATGACCAGTTATTCTTCTCTTTCATCTATTGCATGAACTTTTATTTGAAGCTACAATTTTTAGCTTAAAAAAAAGCATTTTTTATGCTTTTTTTGTTGCTTACGTTTTTTTTTATACGCCCATCCAAACAGCATTTTTCACTCAAGAAATCACTTTTTTTTGGAAAAAAGTGCTTTTTTTATAAATAAAAAAACCCATCCAAACGAGCCCTTAAGCATTAATTGATAATTCTTTTTGAGCCAAGTCTTATTTTAAAAATTACATTAGAGGGAAGAATAAAAACAACACTGGAATTTCATTCTGAAAAGAGCCTTATGAATTATGATTGTTGAATCAGAAGGTCACAAACCTAATGGTTTGTGATATATGCCAGTGACTTTGGGTTTGCACAGAAATAAGGGGTTTTCAATATATATATATATATATATATATATATATATATAGAGAGAGAGAGAGAGAGAAATCTATATATATCTCAATATAATTAA
>JASKGM010007456.1:0-10008 GCA_034509205.1 Ceratonia siliqua | reverse complement strand
GCTTTTGTGCATGAAAATCAAAATGAAGATAATATTAGCCGTTTGAATATTGGACCACAAGAACAGTGACAGTAATCATCATTGCCATGGTCTTGACTGTATTAGAGCTGCTGCAACATAAATACGTAATTGGACAGGACCCCAGCCAATCTCTGAGAGACTCAGACTGCCTTTTAGTAATCAGCCAAAACTATAGGATTCGGTCTTTTTTTGAAATTGGTTCTTATTCGTTTTTTTTTGGTTATATTGAATTGAAATTTTATATATATATGTAATTAAAATTTATATTAAGTTAATATATATTCATTAAATTTGTACAAAATACAAATAAAAAAATGATAATTTAAATCTAACTCATCAACTATAAATTAAAAATATACTATTTTATATATGTTATTTTTTTATTTTTTTATTTGTATTTTGTGCAAAAAAATATATTAACACAATATAAATGTTAATTATATATATCAAAAAATTCAACTCAATATAAAAAAAATAAAACTAATTCATAAAAGAACAGATACAAATTCAAAATTATATCTCTCGCATGTATATGAAACTGTTTACAAACACAAAGTATATAACTATGTTAGTGCTGTTTTTAAGCATTGAGTAGTTAGCAACCCCAAAAAGTAATCATTGAACTTTCCACTATATATTCCACTGGCCACGGCCATAGTGTAAGAAAGGGGAGGCACAAAGGTTAAGAATAAAAAAAAAATTATCATTTATTACTTACAAAATTTCTTATTTTAAAATGATGTTTTTTAATATTTTATGTTCATTTCTAGTATCATTATAAAATACTATTTTAAAATAATTTAAAATACTAAAAAAATTTAAAAGTATTTTAGAATAAAATATCTCTTCTTTTTAGTTTATCTGTGTGACTTACAAAATGAAAGATAAATTTCTCCTTTCTTTCAAATGGTTTCCACCTTAGGAAGGTAGAATTAGAACCGAAGTCTTTGCATTTATTATTAAATATTTTATCATGCTAGTTAATACTTTTAAATGTAATAGACAACTAAATAGAATTATTTTATGAAAAATGAAAGAAAAAAAGAAAAGTAGAAGAAGAGATTTAGAAGCTCAAGCAAAGAGACATTCCTTCATTCCATTCCTTCTAAAGAAAGAATAAACAAAGTTGAAAATAAAAGCAAAGCAACCCCACCAACTCGTTGCAATAATGACACTAAGAGTGGCAGTGGAGTCTTTTAAAATGATTAAGGAAAAAGAGGGGGAAAGAGAGAGAAGAAAGCTTAAAGAACTAATAATGACAGAAAATGATCATTCATCCTCCAGTTCCTAAATTTACATGCAAATTTAATTAAGGGCAGACAGCAGCATGATATTATAATTAAGTATATATATTATGATATATATGATCTTCTTTTCTTTCCCCTCATAATAAAATAAAGAATGAGCATTTGCTTAAAGATGACGAGAGGAGCAAAAAGTTAGAAAGCAGAATCTAGTAGTATCTCTTGAGAGCAGTGATGGGTTTTCCACTGGCAAAGAGAATCCATGTTGGGGAAGAATTCTTCAAAAGAAGAGCCATTACGGAGAGAGAAAGAGAGAGGGGAGAGAGAGAGAGGGTTCGTAATTGTGTCGGCTGGATAGGGCATGCGTTCTTCAAACATCAAAGGGAACTTGTTTGTTTTATAGTAAAGGACATAGATAGGGAAGTATTAGCAGAAGCTATAGCAGGCTGGCTTCTTCCCCTTTGGCGTTTTCCTATGTTCCCTCAACATAGAGCTTATTCTCTTCTCTCTTCTCTTCTCTTCCGCTCTCTCTCTCTAATATTATTTAGGATAATTCTATCTCCATTTTGAGATATAGGATAAGGGGGCTGTAGGTTAGAGTTTTCCTAAGTTTGATGATGTTAATTTTTTTTAATTTTTTAATTTTTTTATATTATATATATTTTTAGAATTTTTAAAAATTTTTAAAATTTTTTTTAATTATGAATGAATAATTCAAAAAAATTATAGATTAATAGTATAAAAAAATATAAAAATTTTAACAATTTTCAGAAATATTTTAAAAAATACATATAATATAAAAATAATTAATTAATATTAAAAATTAAAAAATCAGCATCGTCAAATCTATTATTTAACATAACCTGTGCAGTCTTCAGGTATGAACACTCAAATCTATAAAACCATAACCTTCTCTTCTTCTGTCTTCTGTGCTTTCTTTGTTTTTGTGCACTTATGCATGCGCCTTGTCAAAGTGGGAAAAGAGAAATTCTTAGGTCAATTCAGTACGCAAGTATTAAATATTACAAATTAATATAATATAATTTTATATAATATTTAATGTATATAAAAAATTATATTAACTTATAAAATTATATTTTTTATATGGATAAGAGTGTAATAACACTATACGATGATTATTGTATAATATTGTATTATTAGTATCACTACTATTATCGCTACCACTACTACTGTTCTACCATCCTATTATTATTATGTTACATAATCATACATATTATACATTATTGTAATAAATATAAGATTATGTTATCTAATATATTATATTATTTATTGTCACAATAAATATAAAATAATATAAAATTTTATCAGATAAATAACTTATACAATACTATCCAATATTTATCTTATGCAACGCACTATCACTATATCTCATCTTAAGATAATATGTAAATTAAACTAATAATAAAAAAAATTTATTGGCACTAACATTTAGCATGCTTATAAATTTTTTTTCTTTTTCAAAAATTAGTTTTTTCAAAAAATATTTTAACAAAAAAGCATTTAGTGTTTAATAAAATTATTTGATAAACTTTTTAGTAATATTATTAATATTTAAGAAAATATTAATATTTTTTAAAATTTTTTATATATTTTACAATTTTTAATTTCTTATTTTTTTGCTGTAGAAAATATTTTTTATTTAAAAAATTTATATTAATCAAACATAATAAAAAATATATTTTTTATTTTCTATAACAATCAAATAATCACTTATTAAGTTAGCAGCTTGGGAGAGAGAATTAAAGACATTAAAAAATAAAGATATGAAAAAAGCTTTTTTTGATTCGGTTCTCAATCGAATGATTTGGCCTTTAAATAATTAGAGATGATCAAATTCTGATTTGTAAAGAAAAAGTGGGTCCCAAAAAAGTTGTAAAAGTGGAAGGAAGCTTTTTTGACTATAATGGTGGGTGGCAACTTTTGATTCTTAATATTTGTGACTGCTAAGCTTTTGCCTCGAAGTTACGGCCCTCTTTAGTTTAGTTTTTAAATTTTTTTTATTTTTTTATAAATAAAAAAGTATTTAAATAACTGTTTTTATTTATTTTTTAAAAATAATTTTTAAAAATAATAACTAAAAATAAAAAATAATTTTTTTATTTTAATTATTTATTTTTTAAAATACATAAAAAATAACTAATAAAAAATACTTTTATTTAAATAAATTTTTTATTTTTTATTTTATAACACTATCTTTTAAATTTTTTTTAAAAAATAATAAAATAAAAATCGTTTCAAATAATCTATATAACTTTAAAAGAACATTCAATCCTACTTACATGAGAATAGGATATGTTATATATATTTTTTATTATCTTTTTAATTTTTAATAAAAATAAATTATTGTCTATATCATATATTTTTTTAAAAATTTTTTAAAATTCTTATACTTATGAATGAATAATTTTAAAAAATTTATAAATAAATAATATAAAAAAATATAAAAAATTCTTTAAAATATTTTAAAATATTTTAAAAAATTATATGACCTAAACAATAATTAATTAATATTAAAAATTAAAATTAAAAATTAAAAAATATAATAATTAAAAGTCAAAGGTGTAGCTTTATTTTTAAAACTATATTATAGTGTTTACCATCTTTAAAATAAAATAAAAATCTTTCAAAACAACCTATAGGTTGATTACATAAAAGTGCTGTAAGCTTATCAGTCCCATAACTACTCAAATATCCCCTTTTTTAATTTCTAGGCTACATTTCCACATGTCCTTCAACCTTTTTCCATTTAGTGACTTTAAATTATATCTAAATCAAATAATTTAGAAAAAAAACTACTATAACTTCTTTAAAAAATATTTGATAATATATTTTACATATTTTTAATTTTTAAAATAATACTCAATTTTTTATAATATTAAAAAAATTATTTTTATATTTTTATTAGTGAATCGAATATCATTTTAAGAATTAATATAATACCAAATATTATATTATGAAGCCTTTTGGAAAACATAAATTTAACAGTAAGGCTAATGAAACTTTTGCATTACACATTGTGGAAAACTTTATTGTCCTCATGGCTAATCAATCACAAATAATAGAGAATAAAAAAAAGTGGGTTTAGACTTTAGAGTTTTGAGAATGTAATTAAAGCTACTGGCATGCCATTAATTTTTTTTTCATTTCTTTTAGTGGGAGAAGCTGGAGAATTTGCAGGCCTCTCGTAATTAAGTTAAAACTGCTTTAATTTCTTCATCATACTTTATGTTATAGTTAATTTCATGATAGAGAGCAAATAATTAGAGAAACTACAATAGAAAAATCCTGAAACTTTCATAATGTTGAAACTGCAATACTTTTTTAGAGTATTTTGAGAGTTTGGATTTGGGTAGCATAGTACTCACTCCACTCTAGACCAGCTATACTGCATCAAAAATTTGAAACAAAAAACTATTATATATATATATATATATATATATATATATATATATATTTTTTTTTTTTTTTTTTTTATTGAACTGAAAGACTATCATTTATTTCAAAGACTACTTCACATGTTCAGTTTTGAGGTTGACAAGCACTTAAATAAAGATCTACAAGTTGTAATTCTTTTGAATAGTTGTTGTGTTTAGGATGATTGAGAACAATGTATGAAGTTTTCATAAATTATATGAAATAATGTTGTTGACACTAGTATTTCAACTTTGACGATTTAGAATTATATATAATATTATATTTGTTGTTTGTATTATATTAATTATTATTTGAAATATTTTATTTTTTATTACAGTCTTATAGAAATAGGTAAACAAGATTGAACTTGAAAAAGATTGTCCATTTTGAAATCTCTCCAAGTAAATAAGTCTCGGTTTGAGGATTTGAGAATTTAACGAGGATGAGAACACTATTTTTTTACCAGTATGAGCTTGAATACTATAGTACTTTACCCATACCCTACCAATCTACCATTACCATTCCTACTCTATTGCTTCATTGTTTGCTATTGATGAAAGAAACAGATAAGAAAAATTGCATGATTTGAGAGGGTGGGAAATTAAATGGGAATGGACAAAAAGCATATAAATTTGGGCAGAGAATTTGACAACTATTGATGAGGTCTCTCACTAGTTGTCTATGTCATCCCAAAGTGTCCCAGAATTTAAGGGACAGAGTTTCAGAGTGGATTTGTTTGGTTCATTGACATGAAATAATTGGTGACATTCCTGTGTACTATTGCTCACATATATATTCTTATTCTCTCTACTGCCATTTCCATTAATTGTATTCAAGTGAATACATTGGAATCTTTCTGGGATTTCATTCTCTTCCTTCTATCATTTTCTCTTGTTCTCTACTGCCTAACATGCCCCACTTCCCCTTTCACATTTTTGGATTGAGATGAAAGAAAGTATATGAAATGCTAGCTATGGCTTGTCATTCTCCTTACTCTTCTTACTCTTCTTTCTCTTTCTCTTTTCTTTTTTCTTTTTAATTGGTTCTGTCAATTCAACCAATCAATTGTTAAACTAGCCAATTATCGAATTGGTCCAATTTTTAATGGACAAAACTTAGATTAAATTATTTATCCCTTAATTAAGTTCTCGAATCAATATTAACTAGAACTTATTAATAAATAGTTGAGTGAGTTGAACGAAAAAAACTGATTACATATATTATTTATTGATTGAAAGATTTAATGATATGTTAACTATTAATTAGAGAACTGATAACAAATACTTAAAAGAACTTTAACTAAGTTATTTCTTTTTATAATTAATTAAATTACTGAGGTAGTGATCAACATGGTGAACCAGTGATTTGGGGTAATTGATTTACCCATACAAAATTTTGCTATAAATTCTTTATGTGTTCATTAAGTTCTCGAATCAATATTAACATTGTTTTATGAAAAAAATTTATGTGTTACAATAGTATCGTTCAATTATTGTTCAGACTATATTATGTAATTATTGTACCCTAATCTTATTATTAACATTATTGTATTAACCAAAATTATTAGTATAATTGTAATTGTTATTAAAGGTTTGACCCACCCATAGTAGGTACAGTTACTCTCAAAGCCTTAATAATGGGCGATTAGTTAAAAAAAAAATTATTATTATTATCATCTCACCAATAACGTTGGCTGTCACATCTGTCCATCACAATGTAACCTAAAAGCAAGATATTATTCCTTACACCATGGTACCCACAGGCAATTCTCCTTGATTAATTTTTCATTAATTGGTATAATTTATAATAATTTTTTTAATGTTTATATTTTAAAATATTTTTTTAATATTGTTTCAAAATTATTTAAGCGCCTCAATTAATGAAAGTATTCCTTTATAATATTCTTTAAAAATAATATCATATCAAATGTGATAACTTTAATAATAATGTTTAAATTCAAGATGTAACATTTAACTGTCTAATATTATATTTATCAAACTTTAAGATTAGGTTATAAGAAAAAAAATTATAAATCTTTCAATCTTGTTATGAATGACCTACTTAATTGAACAGCAATCTAATTAATATTTTTTCTTTTTGATAAAAATGATAATGAGGATAATTTATTGTAATTAAATTTTTTGTGAACTTATGTTTGATACACTCACATGACATAAATTTCTTATCAAATTTTCTTTTGTTAAGTGAGCCAACTCAGGTTGGTAGTGAATTCTGCTCAAAAGGTTATTTTTAAGAAGCTTCAATTAATTTGGCATTTAAATAATGTATATTTGTGGAACTTGTTTTGTTTTTTTTTTAAATTTTGCCTAATATTCAAGAAATTGAATTTGAGAATAGCTTACTTGTCCTTCATATATCCTTTTCAATGGGTTGATATCCACAAAGTGTATATTTGCAGAAGAAATCAAACACATGAAACCACCCCCATACCATCTTCTTCAGTGAGTCATGTATGAAGCAACATCTACCATCAAATTTCACCAAAGCATTGGCAAACCCAGGCAGAATACAACACCACAAAACCTGGCAACCTTTCTAATTAGATGCAATTCTGTAAAGGGTAAATTAGATTGAAGAGAAAAAAGCACCACATCTTATAATAAATTATTTGACGTGAACGATGAGATTTCACTTTTTTTTAATGTCATTATGAGATATCATTATGAAAAATTTTGAAGTATTAAGAGGAAGATGCTTATGAAGTAGCAATCTCAAAGATAAGATATCTGTAAGATATTATGGTACCGTTATGAAATAAAGACATTTAGAAATAAACTTATATTTTGTGTGGAAGGCCACGCTTCATTCCTGCAAAAGGCCATTCTGCAGAGTGTCCATCAAAACACAAGCAGGAAGTGCAAACCAAACTGAGTGATGGGTCTATTCCAAAACCAGCAATCAGTAAACACAAACGCATTCTGTTCATTCTGATGAAGAATCTAGTTATCTGTTATTCACCTCTCGGTGTTTTTGAAAGGTCAATTTCCAACCCAGCAAAGCCACACACCAACAGGGCAGGCTTTGTTTGTTTTTCTGACCGGTCTCTGACCCTAGCTATTTGGTTCCATATATAGATAGCTAGGCTTTGTTTTGTTCTCTTCTGCTTCTCCTGTGCCATCCCCTGCCCCCATTTGTCTATCCATCCCCCATTTGTACATCAATTATCAACTCACTGCATATGCAAACACATACTTGTGTGTGACCATTTTTGTGCTACAATTTTCTTTATCTAACTGTCAGACCAAAAGGGCTCAAAAGG
Source organism: Ceratonia siliqua (assembly GCA_034509205.1). Lineage (NCBI taxonomy): Eukaryota > Viridiplantae > Streptophyta > Magnoliopsida > Fabales > Fabaceae > Ceratonia > Ceratonia siliqua. Next base: position 2,028 of record JASKGM010007456.1, on the reverse strand, counting down.
GATACTCTACTAAAGAGAATAAAATGAAGAGACTGGTGCTGATTCCTTTCAAAATAAACATATAAATGTTGCTCAGTAATTCTTGGCCTTCTGCAAGAAATTTAGAAATTTGGATTGGTTTAGTTTTTCATAAGAAATTTTACCTTTTTGTTTTATTTCATTCACAAATTCATACAAACAGCTGGTGGGTTTGTAAATCCCTCCATATTTAAAGAGACTGGTGCTGATTACTTTCAAAATAAAACTGCTCAGTAGTTCTTGGCCTTCGGCAATAAATTTGGAAATTTGGGTTAGGTTGAGTTTTTCATATATATAGTTCTTAAGTTTCTCCTTTTTGTTTCATTTCATTCCCAAATTAATACAAACGGCTGGTGGGCTTGTACTAAATCCCTCCATGTTTGAAAGTACAACACAGGAAATTAAGAAAAGATATTCAGAAAACCCACCATCAATCTTGAGCTTGTGACCACTTCAATAAAATGGATTTGGAAGAGAAAATAATGTCGTAAGAAAGTGTTAGGTGGTGTCAAAAGGTAATTTTTTTTGCCATGGATGTAGGAGCTCGAGCTTGGAATGAAATTTCACCTTCAAGAAAGAAAGTAAAGTTTAGGGAAGAACAAAAATTGTTTCGGGTGCATAAGTTCATAACCCATATATTTAGAGCGGATGTGGAAGAGTGGTGTTTTCTTTTATTTTTTATTTTTGAGCACTTCAAATAGTTTAGAGAAAAAGTGACATATCATGTTCTAATTATAACATGTAAGAATTGAAGTATGACTAATGAAAACGATAAAAGATACATTTTTTAGTAGGCAATATTTACATAAACATGCTATATATGATTTAATAAAATTTTAATACAGATTTTTTAATTTTTTATTATTAACTCAATATGCTAACATTCGTTAAATGTTTAGGTGAAATTTAAAGTGCAAAGTACTCAATATCTACCCATAGTACATATTACTATTGATATTTACATTTGTAATATTTTCAACTATATGACATTTTATAGTCTATGAGATAGATAGAAAAAATTTAAAAAAAAAACACACACACAAGTGTATGCACCTTTATCCGCAGAACATAAAGACTAGTATATATGTGGAAGAAAAAGATCCACTTTGTGGAGATGCAGGGGATCGAACCTTGTGCCTCTCGCATGCAAAGCGAGCGCTCTACCATTTGAGCTACATCCCCTTCGTGTTTGTTCTGTGCTTTTTCTTTAATGATCCAATATTTATAACTTAGCCTGCTGTGATTCCTGTGTCCTATTAGATACACACGGGTTATGGGCCTAAGGCTCATACATTAGTTGGTTAGTCTTTCTAGCATTCACTCTGTAAGGAGCAGCCACAATTGATTAATATTTGTTCGGTTTTAAATTATTTATTATTTAAACTTATGATATAACAATTAATAAAGTTATTAAATAATTTTAAATATAAAAAAAGTTAGTTGTATTATGTTAAATTACCTTTAAAGTTAATTTATTAAAAATAACAATAAATAAGAGTAAAATTAAATAATTTAAAATATAATAAAACTCTTAAAATAATAAATAATTTAAAACAAAAAATATAAAGGACATTATGTATAACGGATAAGGGAGCACAAACACGAGTCAAAAGCACAAGAGATCAAAGACCCTTTGTGCACTTTGATGGGTAACAGGTAAGTTAGGAAGGTGACTGAAGAGTATGAACCAGCAAAATAACACTATCATTTTAATGTATATGTGCATAGCCAGAAGTATAGAGGTTAGGATATATGACACATATATATAATAAATATTGTTGAAATCAATCCGTAATCAAGTCTATTAAAATAACATGTTTTGATCATCTTTAGTTAATATTTAAAGAAGTAAATACAATATGAAAAGTAATCTAATTCATTCATCTAGGTCTGTATCTCACCAAGAAATCTCATTCTTTCTATTCTCATTTCTAGCCATCTTTTCTAATTAATTAATTAAACATTCCCCCTTTCTTTATTCATCTAGTATTAATCAAATGAAAGTGGTGG
>JASKGM010007455.1:0-10014 GCA_034509205.1 Ceratonia siliqua | reverse complement strand
TTTTTTTAATATTTTTAAACTTATGAATGAATAATATCAAAAAATTATGGGTGAATAGTAAAAAAAGATATAAAATATTCTTTAAAATTTTTTTAAAATTTTTAAAAGTTTTAAAAAAAATACATAAGATAAAAAATATTTTATTAATTTTAAAAAATAAAAAAATTTAAAAAATAAAACTTAAAAAATAAAAAATAAAAAATATAAAAAAGTTGGGGGACGTAACTTAGTCCCCCCATATAACAACTTTTTTTTGGGAGGGGGGGCCATTGTCCCTAAACCCCATAACCTAGTTCCGTCCCTGAACATAAGCAAATGGGTGCTCATATTTAAGACATTAAAAAAAAAAATTACCTTTAGTATTCTTGAAGTTTGATAATATAATACATAGTACATAATATTTTTTTTATCAAAATGACATATGACTCGTTTATAAAGCTGTAAAATATTAATTTATCCTTAATACTAATTTAGTGGAAGATTAAAAAATGGATAAATTGATATTTTTAAACCTTTATAAGAGAAAATTTTCTTAAGTAGATAAGTTTACAAAAGATGAGTGAACTAAATCAATTATGAATAAAAACGTAAACATATCAAAAATAAGTTTCACCTTTATGACACATATTTGTGTCTTTTTATAATTAGCTTGATTTATTTATCTTTTATCGTCATAATGTATTTAAAAATTGACAAATATTATTTCAAAAAAAAAAATTATACCCAATGTTTGGACAAACTTCAGTAAAGATAATTTATCCAAAAGAAAAAGAACCACCAGAATTCATTCACAACTCCAATCCACTAGAACCCAGTAACTTGGTTAACCCAAAAGTGATAGCCATGGCTATCCCCTCCAACCCCTCCAAAGACCACCAAAGCCAAGCTAGCCACAGTCACAACCACCACAAGCCTCATCTTATAATCTGTTATAAAAGCAGCTGCAAGCAAAGGAACCAGTGCTCCAATATATGGAGAATGAGAAAGCAGAAGCAAAAGCAGCCTGAAATGGATTAGGCAAATTCCTCTTCTCCACAATTTTCTTTATCGTTATATCTTCTTATTCTCCTATTTCTACATCATTCATTTTCATGTCTCTCTTGATTTGAGCCCGCTCCACTTCGTACTGAGTGTACACAGAGACAAACTCTCCTATCGCCATGCTTGAAGCTCCTGCAACTAAGCCTGCAAAACCAGCAAGAAGCATGGCTTTGACTTCTCTTTTAACAGCTCCAACTCCCATCATCAAGGCTGCAACAGAAACCAGCCCATCATTGGCTCCCAGTACAGCAGCTCGAAGCCATTGAGCCCTTTGTGAGTAGTCAAAGTTTCTATGATCTTCTTGATCATCAGTCACTTTGGTTTGGTTCTGAATCTGATCCTTTTCGTTTGTATGGTTTGGAGCTACTCCTACATGGTTCAGTGAAACCAAGCCACAGGGTCCAAGGGCAGCCATTGGAGATAATAGAAACAAGAGGAGGAAGAAATCAGAAGGAGGTAATCAGAGAAAGCTTGAGCAAGAAGGTGAGTGGAGATTCAAGGCTTTTTAAGAAGAAAGGAAATGAAGATGATTTTCTGAGGGATCACAGCTGGGATTTAAGGAACGATTTATTTATTTAAAGGGTAAATTAAATTAAGCTATCGGTTGCTTTCTTATTTTTAAAAGGATCATAATATTCCTAAAGATTGATAATTTTTTTATTTTTGAAATGACATTCATTTCTTTTATTAAGATGTTGAAACAACTAATTTATTTTTAACAATAATATGATATGTGAATGAGAAATAAATATAAATTAATCTTTTATGAGAGAAGCAAGTGTCTTTTCAAAAATAAAAAATGTGTTTATCATATATTACCAAACATCATAAAAAATTATGGTAATTACACATTTTAAAATTACACTCTATTTTTTTTATGAAAATGTGAAAATATTAATTCTCTTAACATCAATATAGTAGGTGACTAAAAAATAAGAATAAATTAATATTTTTATATATAAATAAAAGAGTGAATATTATTTTAAAAAGAAAAATATGGAGTGTTAATTTTGGTCATATGAATATTAAAACATTATTGACAATTTCCTTTTCACCACAAACAAACAAGAAGGGAAAGGGCAAAAGAAGAGTCTTCATGTGAATATATATTTATTCAGTTCCAAGTTGATTTAAAATAGGGAATATTATTGAACATAATGCCTCTTCTGAGGCATTAGTAAGAGTGCTTCCATTACTGACATTTCATTATAAAAATATATGGAAAGAAATGTCAAATTTTATACATATTGTTGCTAGAAACGTCAAGATTATTTTCTCTTTTTTTTTAAAAAAAAAATAAGAATGTTTACTTGTAATGGGTGTCACAACGTAACGGATGACCGATTTCAGGTGTTTACAATGGGAAGTAGTTGTACCCTTCTCATAAACCACTCTCAAGTCTCAACCTTTCCTTACAGGAATTTAAATTTATAATCTCTCAGTTAAGATACCTAATACACATTAGTTAGAGTATCTGAACATGGTAAGTTACTCCACATAGATATAGGGAAATGTTTTGGCATTATAAGAACCTGGATTACATTATTACAGTATCAACAACCCTTTAGAGTAAAAGATGACCTGGTTATTAATTTGATACTACTAAGATTTTGTCTCTTGCTTTAATATTTAAGAGTATAATTTCGTTTTAATTTTATATTTTAAAATATATTAAAATAATAATAACACACCAATTTAAAATTAAAAAAATATAAAGTTGGAATGAAATCGTGTTCTGGAAATATTACAGAAATATGTAGAGTGTGTTTAGATGAGGTAATTTAAGAAAAAAAAAAGCATAGGATATATCAAATACTTTATTACAAAATGTTTTGTTTGGAAAATTAATTAAAAAAATTTCAGAATTTTAAATAATTTAATCATGAAATTGTTTAAAATTTTCAAATGCTTCGTTTTTAGATAAAATTTAAAATCTTTTTATTTTTTTATCATTAGTAATGTCCAAAATCCAACCTAGGAGTCGAGTCTAAGTTTGAAACCAAAAACAAGTTCAATTTCAGGAGGCGGGATCGAATCTAAGAGCTGGGGACCCATATGAAAAATTATATCATTTGAAAAATAATCAAAATATATTATTTTGCAAATACAGAAAATTCAATAGCTAGCAATTTTTTCTACGCATTTCAAAATTCAAGAAATTTTAAATTATATCATTCAAATACACCTAATATTGTCAAGGATATATTAGGAAAATTTCAGATTTGATCGGAAGAAAGTGACTACTCTTTTTTTTAAAATGCCAATAGACAATTTCATGATTAGGAAATATGGCTAATCTTGAAATTTGGATGATGCCACAAGTCATTCTAAAATAAGGCGAGGAATACAATAAATTATTCAGAAGCTTTCAGAGTTCTTATGAGTCAGTATCATTCAGAATTTTGAGTATTATTATTATAATAATTATTATAATAGTGAGTTATGAACTTTCAAGAATTGGAATCGTCTCTATATGATTCCTCGAAGTAATGTAAATTTTCAGAAGCCCTTTTAACTGAAGAGTGAAGAGTCAACACAACATAAACAATATCCCTTTTTGTTTTTATTTCGAAATATAAAATTTTGGATAAATTATATATTTTTTATTATATCCTTTTTGACAAATTTATTTCAAAACAAAAAAATTTATTTTAAATAACACTTTGATCTTTATAAAAATTTTAATTATTAAATATCTTTTATTAAATTACATCTAAAATTGTGGTTCATAATTTTTAAAAGGTATTATTTGGAATTTTTCAAATACAAGTTTGTTTATTTTTAGAAAAATTATATGACGTGTTATTAGAATTATGGGAGTTGATGTCATGTCATTATTATAATTTTATTAAAATTAAAAAGGCACCTGCGACTATGTTTGTCACGAGTTTTTGTTATCACTCACTTATGACATATCATAGATGTTTATTAAAACAAAAACAAAAACAAAAGTGCCTAAATACACACTTTGATGAGAATAAATTACAACATTCCAAACATCTTGAGCATAAAAGAATATATATATATATATATATATATATATATATATATATCTATCTATTTGTCTTCTGTTTCCAACAAGTAATTATAAACAGCAACTTTTTAACTACACTACTTGAAAAGTGGGGGACATATTATCATGATCAGATTTCAAACCCCCGAAAGGTCAATGTTAATGATTTAATCAGGCAGCAATAGAATATATACTGGGTGCTCATTATGCTACAGCGTCAATTCTGAAACATTGAAAACAAAATATAACCTTTTTAGAAGTTGTTAATGAATAAGGAGCCACTACTGAAAAGTACTATATATTGAAGAGTGCATTCAAGATAAGAACGCATATAGGATCAGTTTGACAGACTGATTTTTTCTTGATATCGTAAATGACAAGTATGATTCAAAATGCTCATATTTAACATATTATTATCCAAATCATCATGATTTTATAAAATGGCACTATTTTAAATAACATCTCATACTGCTAAAAAATAAATACCTCACATTTCACCTTTAGTTTTACTATAATTTATTAAATATCAATTGTATCTTTTTTTTTAATAATTTTCAATTTACTAAATATAAAAATCTTATATTTATCATTGTAACTTATATTTATACCATAATACCTGAAATACTATGGTATGTAAAATATGAATTTATCAAATAGTAGCATTTTTAATATAAGCTAAGCAACTGGAAATTATGATATAATATTTATCAAAATAAGTCGATTGGCTGTTAGCTATAATAATTCAATACAGAATTTCTGAGAGTTTAATTCTCCCACCTGCATACTTTTTGAAACCACCAAGAAAAAGCACTTGTTTTCTTAGATATGTAAGTAAAATCACACTACCATTACAAAAAAACAAAAAAAAATACAACAGACCATTGCAAGCCATTGACTGTCTATCAAATCAATAAGTACAGGCCTGTGTATTGTATTTTTAAGTCCAGGGTTGTGACACTAGACTTTCTCTATCAGTCTCCTATATCCCTGAGGACCAAACAGCTTTATGCTTGTCCATCATATTCAAAATCCCCTAAAAAGAACCACCTGTTAGGAACTTTGGAATAAACAGATGCCAAACTCACAAATGGCAAATATATTCAGAGCTAGTAATAACAGAGGAATGTAAATAAGCTCAACATCAGGGTAGCCAATAAAGATGGTCAACCTCATACCAGCACAACTATGCGGGGAAATCAAGGAGTTAAATAATAAAACTAAGAATTGTATAAATGAACAATGATTGCATTAATTCAGAGACAATGATATATGTTCCAAAAACCCCAATATCATAACTGTAAATATAAATTTCCTATGTGTCGTGACGATGTTTTAACTGTGAGCTTAGGTTTTCATATATATTAGTTTTAGCTGATTTATTATTATATTATTGTCAATCTCATTTTTATTAAATTATTTAATATAATGTGTGCTGCATTTTAATGTAGCATGCACTATAGCATTTAGGAGCAGTGCGCTACACACTATTAATAACTATAGTTAGGGCACCACGGTGAATGTTTTCCTATTTTCTTGCCAACAGTCAATTTGCATATCTGATACAAGTAAACCAATTAAATGATTCATTAGTAAAAATAAGAAACTTTCAAATTCAACTCATATGATACAAGGATTGCACAATTCAAGCAACTCTTGCACATACTAATTGCAGAACTCTAACTATACAGATTAACTCGACAGGTGAGGATGTTGGATAACAAAAGTAAAATATAAAAAACAAAAAAACAAAACCAAAAGAAAAATGAACAAAAAAAAAAGGGCTCAAGCTTTCACTTAGACCAAAAGTACATCTAAAAGATCAAGCATCTCTCACACGAAAGGTTATCAGCTTTACCTATGGTTTCAGTCACTTGTCAGGTCTCCTGAAACCCAACCAGGTATGGGACTCGGAGCTGTAAGCAATCAAAGCTAATTTGCCAAGTAAAATACCAAGTATCCTTTAAACTGTTATACCCAATTTGATGTTGATATGCTAGAAGGCATTCTTGTTCGCTGCACAAAAAGGGGGAAGCATAAAAAAATTAATCAGCATTTACCATATCAATACTAGTAAAATAAAAGAATGAATGGCCATAACCAGAATAATTAAGATAGTTCATACACGACAACCAAAGCTTTTTCATGTAGCTGCATTACACATGACCATACAAAGTCAGTTATACCATTTACTTTGGGTGCAATACCAGTAACTATTTCCTTAACCTAAAGGATTTTCCAAAATTCTTAATACTTCTTAACAGGGTAATTCTTTTTGTAACCTACAAGAATTTCCTAAAAAATTCTTAATATCTGTCAACACTCCTTGTCAAGCTAAAGCTTACAAAGCATGCAATTTGTTACAAATAAAACCCAACTAATAAGAAAAATGAAGAAAAATAATGGTGCAGACAATGTCGTCTAATTAAAACAGAGGAGACGTGTGTGTGTGTTCTGTTTTGACTGTGTCCTAGCTGGAATGCTCAGGCTGCTGCGAGTCACGTGGAGCCTGAACCATCGTCTCTAGAAGCTCGAGTTAACCAAATACCAGCCGCGTTGGAACATCTCTGCAAGAGGGAGTAGCGGGTCGATCAAGTAACTGCTACAGTGGTGTGTATTAGCACTTGATGCTCTGGAAGGACGTCGAAATTGCAAAACAGCTGGGTATTCGGACCCAGAGGAGACAATGCTGGAAAGGAGGGGAGAACCCAAGGCCATGAATGAAGGGGAACTGGGAGTCGTCTGAACAGAATTGAGACATCCTATGTTCCAGGAAATAGAACTGGGGAACAGCTACCTGTGGATGAAATGAAAAGAAGGGTGAAAGATAGAGGTGCCCGATTTTTATGACTAGATGGAACCTGAATTATTCAAAGACTAGGTAACAGCTCTAGAAGATTATTTTGATTGGTTTGGGGTCTCGGAAGACAGGAAAGTGTGATATGTTAGAATGAAACTCAAAGGGAGTGCTAAAGCATGGTGGGGAAGCATAGAGGAGCAACTACCGTGCATTGGACAGCCACCAATTTCAAGTTGGGAAGAGATGAAAAGGAGAATGAAGGAAAAATATCTGCCACTGGACTATGAACAAGTAATATTTGAGGAGATGCTTCAGCTGAAGCAAGGAACAATGACGGTGGATCAGTATACAGACTGCTTTCTTGAATTGAAGGTTCGCAATCGGGTGGTAGAAACAAAACAGCAGACTCTGACACACTATTGGACTAGATTAAAGCGTGAGCTGAGGAAGAAAATGTTGGCAGCTCGGCTGTACAATGTGGAAGAAGCCTACTAGCTGGCCTTAAGGGTGGAGAAGCAATTGAATGTGGCAGCCAGAAAGAAACCATTTCTGGCTGAGGGAAAGGCGAAGAAAACATCCGTTTCACCTCTCCCAAAGGGAGAATACAGCATGCCTGTCACCATAGTCACGAGACCAAGGGTAGAGTCATAGGGTAGGGGCAAATGTAAGGGATATGGACACTTTGCAATGGTTTGCCCCACTAGAGAGAAAAGACTAGCGATCATTTGTGAGAAGGACCTCATTCCCGTCGAAACTTTAGAAGAGGATGAGGGATTGCTGGAAGGGGATTGCAGTGATGATGGAGAGCACCTAACAGCTACTAATCTTCCCAGTTGTGTGATACGGCAAGTGTTGATAGGGAAGCGACAAGTGAATACAAAGGAAGAAGATTGGCACCGGCCTTAATGTTATAATTGATAATGGGAGTGGTATGAACGTGATAGCAAAGGATGTGGTGTCATGTTTGGGGTTGAAAATAAAAGCTTACCTTGCACCATACTAGATTAGTCGGGTGGACGAGAAGAGTTCCCTTCTTGTGAAGCGAAGGTGCCTTGTAAAATTCTCATTAGGAGAGAAGTACACATATGAGGAGTGGTGTGATGTAATTCCTATGACTGCATGTCATATGCTGTTGGGCAGGTCGTGGCTCTTTGATAGAAGAGTGATATATGACAGCTTCAATAACACTTACTCCTTCAATTTCCACAAGCTGAAATTGACCTTGGACTCTTTGCAAATTTCAGGCTTTGAGGCAAAACTCACGAATGCAGTGCTTACTATGAGGCAATTGCTAAGGGACTGACTCCATCTCAGGTGGTTTTTGTGGTGGTGCAGCGGGAAGTTGGACCAGATGATGGTGGTATTCCTGAAGAAATGCCACGACAGTTACCACCTCTTCGGGATATCTAGCATGCCAAGTGCACATTGCCCAACCTTCCTCATTATCGTATAACCCCTACTAAACATGAACTACGAAGGCAAGTGCAGGAATTGTTAAATAAGGGGTTTATTCAAGAGAGTACCAGCCCGTGTTCTATGCTAGTCTCACTCACGCCTAAGGATAACACTTGGCGGATGTTTGTTGATAGCCGAGCCATTAACAAGATCACAGTGAAGTATCAGTTTCCCATACTGCGGCTGGATAACATGTTGGATCTGTTGAGTGGGGCCTCTATATTTACCGAGTTGTATCTGCACAGCGATTATCACTTGATTCAACTTCGCCCAGGGGATGAATGGAAGACCACCTTAAAGACGAAGGAATGATTGTATGAGTGGGTGATTATGCCCTTCGGGTTGACGAATACCCCTAGTACTTTTATGAGAGTGATGAATCATCTCCTCAAGCCTTTCCTGGGCAAGTTTGTTGTTGTATACTTTGATGATATACTGATTTTTAGTAGCAGTGCCAGGGAACATGTGGAACACATTGAACGAGTTTTCAGGGTGATGAGAAAAGAGAGGTTCTATGTCAACAAGCATAAATGTAACTTCATGAAGAACAGGGCATATTTCATTGGGTTTATCATCTTAGACAAGGGAGTGGAAACCGACTTAGTGAAGGTAAAGGAAATTCAAGATTGGCCAGTACCTCAGAATCATTCTAAAGTCCAGAGTTTCTATGGGTTGTTCACGTTTTACAGGCGGTTTGTTTGCAACTTTAGTGCCATAATGGCACCCATTACTAACTGTCTTAAAGAGAAGAATTTCAATGGAATACCTCCGCTCATAGGGCCTTTGAGGAGATCAAGGAGAGGTTGGCCCAGAATTCTGAAGTTACCTAACTTTCTAAGCTGTCTAAATAAACATGTGATGCATCCCATGTAGGAATAGGGGGAGTGCTAAAGCTAGGAGGGACACCCTATTGCATATTTTAGTGAGAAGTTGGGAGAAAGTAGGCGTTAGTATCCAACCTACGAGTTGGAGTTGTATGCCTTGGTGCAAGTTCTAAAGCACTGGCACCCTTATCTCTTTCACTGAGAATTTGTGCTATTCATTGACCATGATTCACCACAGCACCTAAACTCTCAAGGGAAAGTGAGCACTAAACATGCACATTAGATGGATTACCTTCAGCAATATGAGTTTGTGATAAGGTATAGAGCGGGGTCCCAAAGCAAGGTAGCAGATGCCGTTAGTCGCAGACCCCATTTACTGCACATCACAAGTATGAATGCCACAGGGTTTGAAGGAATTCAGGGGCAATATGCTAATGATACTGATTTCTAAGAAGTGTGGAAGACATTGTAGGGCAGGGAAGAAGAGCAAGTCCGTGATTTTGTGGTTAGAGAGGCGTATCTATTTCATGGCACCAGACTTTGCATCCCAAATGGATCCATGCGGGAGTTTTTGGTTACTGAACTACACAGTGGGGGGCTCGCAGGACACTTCGAGTATGACAAGACATATGCTTTAGTGTCTAACTGTTTCTACTAGCCTCGATTGATGAAGGATGTGCACAAGGTAATAGATCGTTGTAGGGCATGTCAACTCAACAAGGGCACCAAACAGCCATCTATATTGTATACTCCCCTCCCTATTCCAAACCTATAGATAATAGAGAGAAGATTAAAGAGATTTTATTCAATGATTTTCCTGCTTCAAAATCAGAACACAATACAAGTTAAATAGGAGAGGGAGGAGTAAGTGCATCTACAAATCT
>JASKGM010007454.1:0-10014 GCA_034509205.1 Ceratonia siliqua | reverse complement strand
AAAGTTTGTAAAAAAGGTTATGATATTCAAGAGTTTACTTTAGATAGAACAAAAAAGGAATTAAGATACATGATTTTAAAAATCATGTGTCTTTTAAATGACCAAGCAGGATAAGCATTGGGTTCTTAACCTTTTTCGATGTATTTTATTCCATGTAAAAATGCAGTAGGTCGAAAATAGACATAGATATAAATGGATAGTCTTTTTTTTTTTTAAGAATTACATAAAAGATTAAAAAAAAGACTATGTGATTTTTACATATTCACATTTTTTTTAATAAAAGATTCTTTTATCTTTAATAAAAAAATTTTTAAATAAAATTTACCCTTTACTTTGCCATTAGTTCCTTGACCTCTTAGAACAAGTAATTCCATTTCCATTGTTCATCTTTTTCCAAAGCCCTAATCTCCATTCCAATTCCAAGCTTAAATCATTGACCTGATCTCACCAGATCGGCGTCGCAGCTAATCAGGTGAGCCTTGCAATTCTTTTCGCTTTTGATCATTTTGGGAGGTTCTGATTGTTTAATAACAAAAGCTTATGTTCTACAAGGTTTCTGTTATAAAACTTCCAGCTTCAAATTCTAAACTTTTTGTTTCTATGTGGCATCAGATATTATAATTCATAGAAATTGTGTATTTTATGGTTTGTCAGTGGACAGCAAATACTGGGTTTTCAGGTCCTGGACTTTTATGTGTCAGAACAATTTTTTTTTTTCTCAGTAAGCTGTATTATTGGGATGGTAGTTTTATTAATCGAGATCAGATCATTGTTTTAAGTGGATCGGCTTCGTTGGAAAAGGAACTTATTCCTTTCAAGTGTCCTATTATTTCTTGAAAATTAGTTTGGGGGGGGGGGGGGGGGACAACGATGAAATTTGGACTTTTTTGCAGAGGTGGCATACAAAAAACATTCAAAAAGAGAATAATAAAATTTTGATAATCCATGAACAATTGATTTATTATGTTTTGATTAACATGATTGCTGAAAAGTTATAAGTGCATATAATTTCATGTATAACTCTGTTGACTGATATGATTTTGCAGTGAAATGTCTTTTGCACGAAAGTTTCAGGGAGAAGGACGAACTTTACATGGTGGTTATCAGTCCACCTTTATTGGAAACAACTTCAGCAACATCAATAGGAAGAGAAACAGGAACAATTATAACGATAGAAATTACAACAATTGCAATGACTGGGCAACATTTGGGGAGCATAGTAGCAATTCTAATTTTTACAGGGCAGATCATGCTAAATATGTTTCGTGTGATGTCGTCCCATCATCTTTGAAAAGGAGAAAATATTCAGCTTCTACTTGGGAAGACAGCTGGAGATACTATCTTCCACCCACTTTCTGTGACAATGTCACTTCATTCTGCAGCTTTCCAGCCCCTCCTACAAGATCCAATGCTGATACCTCTACATCAGCTAGCTGCAAGCATGAATGCTCTAGATTTGAAGATGATGAGCCGGTCTTTCTCTCAAGGGATGAGATTGATAGATTCTCTCCATCAAGAAAATATGGTATTGATGTACTTCACGAGACACATTTGCGCTACTCTTATTGTGCCTTCCTTCAGAATCTTGGAATGCAGCTTGAGTTGTAAGATTCTCAGCACATGTTGCGAATTTACGAATTTACTTCCTTTCTCTTCCTATATGTTAAGTTTTAACATTTTCCTGGAGATTGTATGGTTTCTTTAAAATTGCTGCTGATAATATGATTAAGATCTTGGTAGTTGCGAATATAATTCATTACCATATAGTATTTGGTACAAGTGTGTAATCATGTCACATTCCTTTGCAGGCCTCAAACTACCATTGGGACAGCCATGGTTCTGTGCCATCGTTTTTTTGTTCGACGATCACATGCATGCCATGACAGATTTGTGAGTGTTTAATTTTTTACTGGGTCTAATTATGTGCGTTATTACTATTTGCTTCACTGAAAACTGCAGCATTCCATTCACTGAATTTGTTCTACCCTTAAAATTGTGCTGGAATTGTAGTGTGGAGTGTGGACTTGTTATTTATGGTAATAGTACTTGCTTATTTTATTTAATTGAATCCTTTTCCATTGTGCTATGACATGGACTATTAAGATACTTCTTCTAAGCTGCACCTGCCAGCATTATATATATTTAAATGGGTTTTTATTATGTTGATCTTGCTCTGCTGCAGTTGATTGCTACTGCCACTCTTTTTCTTGCGGCAAAGTCTGAGGAAACATCACGTCCTTTGAATAATGTATTGCGGGCATCCAGTGAAATCTTACACAAGCAAGATTTTACTTTGTTGTCCTATTTTCTTCCTGTCGTGAGTATATTTAGAACTACCTCATTTTTCTTCCTTTTTTGTATTATATCACATGTGGAAGACACACACCCCAAAAAACGGCAAAGGATAAAGTCTTTATCAATTTGTCTGTGGATATACTGGATATGTCCAAATTTCCATGAAATTACTCATGACTGAATACATTAAATGATATGTAGCTGATTCACAATAAAGTTTTAGATGAATGTTGTGTGTCAAATAGAATATCAGCACAAATGAGTTTATGTAGCTCTTAAGCTACTTGAATAATCTTTGAAACATCTTTTTGCTTTAGAATTGGATACTGGCTTATATAATACGTGCAAATCTCATATATTGACATGATTTGTTTCACAGAATTGGTTTGAACAATATCGTGAACGGGTGCTCGAGGCTGAGCAGTTGATACTGACTACTTTAAACTTTGAACTGAATGTGCAGCATCCATATGCTCCACTTACTTCCATTCTTAACAAATTAGGTCTATCACAGACTGTTTTGGTGAATCTGGCATTAAACTTGGTCAGCGAAGGGTGAGTTATTGTTCCCAAGTTTTTCTTATTAATTGAATTTAATATCTTCTGCAGTTGCAGCAGTGATGTTTGGTTGTTTTACTCATGTTGAGGACAAACCTAGTTGGCTTGTGTTGCATTTGACTTCACACCTTCAATATGTTTTAGCTTCCATGGCTATGTAATGAATGTTCTGACCTGGTGTCCTCTTCAGGTATCTTTTTTTGGTTTCAAGTTTCCTCATGTTGTCCAACCTAGAGTGATTGGACTGAAAAACTAGTCTAGGAAACAGGATATGGGATGTTTTTGAGGTCGATCTAGTGGCTGAAGAAGATATCTTGGTGTCTTCCCTACTATTTTTGGTTCAAGATTGTGTTGATTCTCTGAATATAAATTTTAGAGCAACTGCTCAGTGTAGTTATTCTGTCATGGGATATTGATTCTTTTGGCATGCATACAATTGCAGGGTCTTCTCAAGATTAGCGTGGTGGCCTGTATGATATTCTTAGCTGGTGGATTGATATGCTGTTCATGGAAAGTTTTGTTTTGCATCTGAAGTAAAACTGCTGAACTCTAATGGATAGCTTAACCCTGACTATGTCCCATCCCATCAACTTGTTTTTGGGCTACCCAAGGTGGCCACAAGATCCTCGACCCTGATTTTCTATCTAACCCTCAATGCTTTGTAGTTTATGCTGATGACCTTTAGCCAGATGGCTTGTTTTTGCCCTCTAATAGCAGGGTGGAAAGAAGATCATGGACTAAAACCATGTTGGTCTGAATATGTGATCTGATAATAAAAAACAACAAATAGAGAAAAAGAAGCAAACAATTTCTTAAAGTTGGATGTGGAATGTGTTTTCTGTAGTCCTGAATGAATTATATAGTTAGTCAAAAGGGGGCCTTCAACTTGGGTCAATTTGCTGATGTGGAGAAAAACTGTGTGGTCTTGCCCCTGTGCTGCTGGTTCCTTCTTAATAAACAGAGCCTCCTACTGGCACTTGAAGGGATATTATTTATTCTCTTTTTTCTTGAACGAAAGGAAGCCTTTCACTTGGTTGCACAGATCTGCACAGATGAAATCCTCACTTTTGAAGTTTTTTCTTTGTGGACACTGTTATTGCTTTGGTGGGCAGATTTTTGGATTTGTGGCCATTCAATTTTCTCCTCGTTTTCATCTACATTGAACTTTTTCATAACTCACATGGTTTTTTTTTTTTTTTTTAACACATGTAATTTCTTTCCCCTGGTGCTTTAAATTTTTAGTTTGATGTTTTACATCTGAGGTCTTCATTTTTTATTCTAATTTCAACCTGACCATTTTTTATGCAGTTTAATATCTTTGTTCTGTTAATGCTTTCTTTTAGTTATCCCATGTGTTTAAATGTTAACTTACTGCCCGTTTGGTTGGGCTTTTTCCCCTAAAAAGCTGCTTTTTTAAAAAAAAAAAACATGCAGAAGCAGCTAATAAACCTGTTTGGATAGGCTTCTCCAGAAAAGTGATTTTTTTTTTTAAAAAAAAGCAAGTTTCCCTGCTATTTTCAGAAGCCATAAATCTTAGCTTTTGAAAAAAGCAAGTCCCAATGGAAGGGAGAAAAAACTTTTTGGACAAATATACTCCTAAAATATTTCACAAATTCCCCAAAAAGCACTTCTATATGTCTTTTTAAGTAATTTTACTTGCACAAAAGTGCATTCACATTTTTGCATCCAAACGCAACACATATTTTGTTTTAGTAAAATCACTTCTACATAATTACATCTAAACGCCAAATTCTTACTTTTTTTAAATTTAGCACTTTTATTTAAAACACTTACTAAAAAGCACAAACCCATCTGGCCTTACTATCTTGTAGTGCCTTTATTTATGATTCATGTATTAGAAATGATAGATGCCAAAAGTTACTAGAGGCATTTGTTGACATAGAAAATAGCGTAAAACAATTGAATTTGGCCATTCAGAATTGTAAGATTTTCACTTCCTTTCCTTGTTAGCCATAATTTATTTAGTGCAACGTTCCTTTGGGATCCAATCTTCATTTGGGCAATTGTTGACCATTCTTTTGATAGGGTCTTCCTTTGTGTGAACCTATGCTGTAGCCAATTATAAACTAGGTTTGAAAACCTTAAGTGGGGACTATCAGGGTCAAATGTGTGTGGCGTGTATGACTTATGAAGTAGATGTCCTAGGGTGTAGCCCCTGACTAGATCACTTAAGGATTTTTTCGTACTAGCAATTTCCACTTTTTGGAGGTTGATACTTTATATCCTCCATCTTTCTATTATTTCTTTCTCTCCATAACAAAATTTCTTTTTTGATAAAATAATTAATTCTGATTTGCTCAATTGCCAACTCATCTTTTCTTTACTGTATGTCAAATAGTGTGTGTATTAGCTTTTAAGGAAATGCATGTTGCTTTTTCTTTTTGGATTTAAATTCATTTGTCTGTAGAAAAGAGTCAACCTATTGGCTTTTTCCTTTATCACATCATTTGATATCTAGAGGCATTTTGTTTAGATGGACAATTGTACATGCTAATCTTTGAAAATGCCATACTGGTAGGACAGTAGGAGTCATTGATCGTTAATATTACTTGCATGAAGTTACTTGTGTTGGATATTTATTCTTTGAATTATATATAATGGTGTAGAACACTGCACACATGTTTTATTCTTCTTCTTTTTTCCTCTTCCATTCTGTGTGTAAAGTGTAAACATGATTTGACTGAAGTAAAATTAATTTTCAAGGGAGAAATTGAAATTCATATAATGCTCAGGGAAATAAGCGATGGCTTACCCATTTTGGCAATGAAAAGATTTTTATTTTTTGAAGAATATTTAATTTTTTGTTATTAATGTCAGTATCACCACCAATAAATTTACCCGACTCTAACTGTTACCTGGTGTATTTAAGGCTTCATGTGAAATTTTAGGAACTTACCTATATAGCAAAGCTGTATTTTTCATTCTTATTTACTAATGTTCCTGGAAGAATATTGAGTGCCTGTTGGTTTGTTGTAATGCTTTTTTGAAAGTCATTGTATTTGCTACCACTCAACAGTGTTGTCATTGCCTTCATCTTCATTAGCATCTTCATGAATTGTCAGTGCTACCACAGTGGTTTTCATTTGTATAGAGGGAACTTGAGTACACCATGTATAGAATAGTTTTGTCAGTGGTAGCCACCATGGTCGTATGGCATGGCAGGCAAGGGCCTTCCTACTTTATAACATCCATGGAGTAGCATCAGCCTCATATTGCCCGCCATGTCCATGGCAGCTGTGGCTTGGCTACAGTGAAGATGTCTGACTGATGGCAATTTCTCACCCCGGTTGCCATGTTTTTCCTGTGTGCAGCCTTTGAGCTTCTTAGTTTTAGGGGCAAATGTGTCAATTGGTTCTCTCTATCAATGTGTGGCAGTATATTAGAAGAAGCTCACTTCAGAACACTCACTTATTCCTGATGCACAGCTTTGATACTTGAGCACCAACAGAGGGAGCTCCATTGAGGCTGCTCCTTCCTCATTCATCACAGACCTGGCCAAAATCCTCAGTCACATAATTTTCATCTCTGTTCTTCCTGTATTTTTTTTCCCCCATTGTTTCTTTATTGACTGGTTACAGACACACACCATCCACATGGCAGTTTTGGGGCTTGCAGCCATTGGCTGCCATGTGCCATCGACAGCACTGGTATAAAAAGGGAGCTTGCTTTATTGTGATTTAAAATTTCTGAAATGTACACTTGAATTAATGCATTGTATAATGTATAGGTTAAGAAGGCGCCCTTTTTATTCCACTTCTCTTCTCTTCTCCTTTGGCATTAAAGATAATTATTTGGACCTTCCATGCTTTGTAAAGTACTGCGAAAATATAACGTAGTTCATCTTTGTCTGAGCACCCAATTGAAGGAAAAGAAGGACGAGCAAAAGATGAAGTTTTATTTGGCTGTTCTTTTTTTCTCATAAGTTGACTGACAATAATCAACTTAAAGGAGAATCATGTGCAAATTTAACTTCAGTAGAAAAAAGTGCTAGAGCACGCGGCAGTTTGTACATCATTCTGCAAGTAAACTTTATGCATTTCTGTCCCAGTTTTCCATTTACGTCTAATTAACTATCTACGATGATATTGATAATTAAGAAGCAAGCTGTTATGTTTAGCAGTCACTGCAAGTTTGTACCTAAATCATCAACAATCTTTCTGCTCTTCTATATTATTTCTTTTATGATTGGAAAACGATAAATCAACATGTTTTATTTTAATGCTCTAAGTGTCGGTTGGTTCCTGAAATATAGATATTGATAGAGGATTTTGGGGAGTTATTCTGTAGTGTGAATTGGATGCATTCATCATAAGCATTCCAATGTGCATGTTGGCAAGCCTGTCCAGGTCAAAATGTTGAGCAGAAGATGTGGCATTGGCATAGTTTGCAATGTGCAGCTCTCCCTGTATACTTTCTCATTTTACTTGCATATTTTTCTGGAGTTAATAGTCCCCACAGCACATTTGGGCCTGGATTCTTGGAATAATATTCTTCCTGTTGCCGCTTTTCTAGTTGGTAAGGAAAGTTAATAATTTGTGTTTTTCACTTGGTACAAATGTTCAATTCAGTTTGTGTTTGGTTTGTATTACTGTTCATTTTAGAGGCTGACATAATCTCTGTCATGGTGGGAATATATGCTAAATTGTACAAGAATCTGCTTCTGTTAGTGTTGCCCCAGATGGTTAGTTTGACTTATTATGTATTTCTCTACTTGTGCTGAGCAATGCTGGTAACAGTGGTTTGTTATATGGTTCTCCAAAGATGAAAAATGTTTTGTTTTGCAGGCTTCGGAGCTCTCTATGGCTTCAGTTTAAACCCCATCATATTGCTGCTGGTGCTGCGTATCTTGCAGGCAAGTTTCTGAACATGGATCTTGCTGCTTATCAGAATATCTGGCAGGAGTTCCACACAACACCATCCATTCTTCAAGGTACTCCACACAGTTCCTATTTTACTTTCAATCAACTGTGTTGAATATATGTTCTAAGATGGTTGGTTCATAAGTATTGGATAAGTGAATTTCAGACTTCAGTTTACTATCGTTAACAAGTTTTTACATTTTTAATTGAGATCTATTATTGACAGAAAAAGATTGAGCATGGTGGTTTTTGTAAAAATTAAAAAAAAAATAGCAATATTTTGAGGTTACTCTCTTGATTTAAGTTCAGACAATCTCTCAAACTTTGTTTGGCCCCTTTTCATGTGAAACTTAAAATTAACAATAACACTTACAAAATTATTAAAAAAAAGAGTTAATCCCATTTCTATTTCATAATGGTACCTCATGAGATATATTATTCTCCTATAGTGCCACTTTGAAACACTGATTTAGAATTATTTGAAGCATTAGAAAGAAAAGTGAATCTCGGGAGACGGCGCCTTTGGAAGAATTTGAAAATAATTAACTCGTAAAAAAGTATAGGTTCTTTAGAAGCATTGTATTTCATATGACGCCTCGGGTGCCACTTGGAGAGATTGCTCTAGGATTTTTAAGACACTAGAGGAAAAAAGTGAATCTCTCATGAAATACGATGCCTTCGAAAATAATTAACTCTTAAAAAAGTATAGGTTCTCATCTTGTGACACATTGTAAGAAAACTCCTACTACGGTGACTGAGCTTTTATATTTTAAATTCCTCTTTTTATTAACTATTAATAATGATTTCACTTGGATGCAGATGTCACGCAGCAGTTAATGGAGCTTTTCTGAAAGTGTAACATGATTATAGTAACCTTAAGAGTACAATGTAGATTGAATAAATATTTCAAGTCAGGAAATGTCTCAGAATTGAGAAGAAAACAGAGTCATGGAGATCCTCTGTTGTTTAGATGCTTAGCCTGCGGTTTTAGTTTATAAAACTGATACCACTGGAATATATACTCAAACATAGAAACAGTTATATTTCTGAAATATACAAACAAAATTGAAAGTGGAATGTTTATGAATCAATGAGTTGATGATCTCTCAGAATTTAAGCTATAACAAGCCTTAAGATGCATTGCAATCAACATTGAATTTAACTACTGCACATATCAATTTATCAACTTGGAGATTGATCATCTTCTTGAATTTTCTGTTTATAATATAAATGTTGTACCAAATAATGTCTTCCTTTCTAGCGCTTCCCACTGGCTTCTTGGACCATTGTGAGACTGGAACCACTACAACATAAAGCAATGCCTTCATCTTCCTGAAAAGTTTCTTCTGTTTTTTTTTATTTTTGAATCCGACGAACGAAAAACAGGGTACCTAGGAGAGATCCTTAAAAAGAGAAATGTATCAACAAAATTTTAACTATCTTACTGATAAAGACTTAAGAAACCAATAAATTTCTATTGTCTTAAATATTATAAATATGGGTACCTAGGAGAGATCCTTAAAAAGACGAATGGATCAACAACATTTTAACCATGTTATAGACAAAGACTTCATGTTATAAACTAAAGTTAACAGCAATGTTAGACGGTGATAATTCCTCAGATTTGTTCAAACCATTACTTCTCACCTTAATCATGCCTACTCACCAACGCCACACCCACCTAACATACCTTCTTCCTCCCCTCGCCGGATGGGAACGCCCCTGTTCATTTTCCTTCTTCTTCCTCTTCAATTCCTTCCACGGCCTCATCAATGGCACCAATCTCACTCTCATCAACGATGCCCGTGTTGACAACTCTGTCATCCGCATGACCAACGACTCCAACCAATACTCCTTCGGGCGATCTTTCTATCCCACCAGGATCAGGATGAAACCCTCCTCAAATTCCATCAATATTTCTTCCTTTTCTACTTCTTTCGTCTTCTCCATCTTGCCTCAGATCTCTACAAGTCCAGGATTTGGTCTTGCCTTTGTTCTACGTCCCAGAAAAGAGAGATACAACAAAAACAACACGCACCACGTGGCAGGCCACCTGTTATACCTGCCTGGCTGGCTGGCTTCCACGTTAGTAATTTTTGTTTGACCATTTAATAATATTATCCTTTAAGTTGAACTTAACCACTTTTAAAATATGAGTGATAAAATTTAAAAAAATAAATGTGAAGAAATAAAAATAAAATTTATTATAAACGTAAAGGATAATTTTTAATTTATATAACTTTGGATCTTTGCTTAATTGATAATATGTAGGTAGTTAATT
>JASKGM010007453.1:0-10014 GCA_034509205.1 Ceratonia siliqua | reverse complement strand
CTCTCAGTTGCACCTTTCCTTCCTCAAAGATTCTTACAGATTTTATAGCAAAAAGGAAACTAAGGGCAAATGACGGGCAATTTATTTCATTCCAATTTTTCGTTGGATGCCAAAACTCAAAACGTCCCCTATGTTTTCAGTATTTTGAGGATGGACTCACCAAGTATTTGAAGTACTACAATGGTGTGATGGATGATGCGGCAATAGTTGAGGTACTTCGTGAAACTGAAGCTTTTGAATTGATCTGTCACAAGGACATCACAAAGCTTTCGGACTTTGGCATAGAAAGCTTGAACCTTGTCCGTGGTTGTTTGATTGAGAAATGCAATAAAATTTCAACCATTGTAGCGGGTGAAAGAAATGGCCTAAGAAGTGGAAGCATCTTGCCAAATTTGGAACAACTATATTTGAGAAATTTGCCCAGGTTGAAATATGTTTTTAAGGGCATCTTGAATTCTGGAACCTTTTGCAAACTGCATACTTTAGAAGTGGAGAACTGCTCACAGTTAAAAAGCATTTTCTATCAGGGAGAAATTATGGGAAATGATGGCATAAGAAATGCAAGTATATTGCCAAATTTGGAGAAGCTATATTTAAGAAATATACCTGAATTGAAATGTGTTTTCGGTGATCCCTTGCCTCCTGGCTCCCTTTCCAGATTACAAATTTTAACTTTGCAAAACTGCTCATCATTAGAAAGCATTTTCGCCAATAGAGTGATTCAAAATTTCTTAGAACTTCGAAAAATAGAAATTCAAGATTGTTCAAAAATTGAAGAACTTGTTGTGGTTATTGAGGACATTGAAAGAGAAGGGGATGTGCTTCCGACATTGGAGAAGCTAGAGCTAACTAATTTGCCAAATTTGCAATTCATTTGTAAAAACAAAAGGTTGGCATGGTCATCCCTAGAGCTACTAAAAATACATGAATGTCCTAACATGAAATCCTTACCTTTTAGCAAGGACAAGGCAGCCAAACTGAGATCCATCAAAGGTGAGCAAGAATGGTGGAATAAATTGGAAGAGACAATGAAGGAGATATGTCAAGGCATATTTGTGGCCACAGATGGTTGATTTTGTTTAGTTCTTATGTTTGCTGTTCGCAATAATAAGTCTTTGATATCAAAACTGAGTATCAGTATGTAAAAGATCATGTTCTGTTTATTTTCAACTATACTTATGTGTCTGTTTTTGTGCTTTCATGGCATGTTTTAGGGAAATTAAAATCCAACTGTGATGTATTATGTTGGATCTGAAGAGGGACTTTTAATTTTAGTGGGATTGGGCACGAGGCAATTTTCAGGTAGCCACTGTATACTGTTCCTTGAGGTCTTAGATTGTTTTGAAATTGACTTGTGATCTTGTCTGATTTTTGGTTTGCTTCATAATTGGAAATTATTTTCTTTTGTTCTGAATGTAAGTTTGATTTTGGGAAAGAAGAGGATCGTGCGTGGGATTTATTTAAATTTAGGAGAAGTCTAAGTTTGTAACTTAGTTTAACTTTTGGAATCCTGATCTCTCATGTTTTTTTTGTCTTTTTTTTATTCTTTGACATTAATTAATTATTTTTTATATCATATATGTTTTTGAGAAATTTTAATTTTTTTTAATTTTTTACTTATAAATGAATGGTATAAGAAAAATTATGAATGAATAATATAAAAAAATATAAAAAATATTTTAAAATATTATATGATATAAAAAATAATTAATTAATATTAAAAATTAAAAAAATTAGGACAAAAAATAAAAAATCAGAATGTCGGAAGTTATCCTTTGGCACTTTAGGATAATGTCACCCTTAAATTTATTATATTATATATGGGATAAGTTTATCCTTTAGCCCCAATAAATTTAGGCATTTTGATTTTTTTTATCTTTATTTTTTTTGACATTAATTAATTATTTTTTATATAATAAAATTTTTTAAAATTTTTAAAAAATTTTTTGTTTATAAATAAATAATAAAAAAAAATTATGAATGAATAATGCAAGAAAATGTAAAAAAATTTCAAAAAATAATATATTATATAAAAAATAATTAATTAATGCTAAAAATTAAAAAAATCAAGACAAAAAATAAAATAAAAAATAAAAAATTGACATGCCTAAACTTATTTTTAGGGTTGTAGGATAGTGTTTGCCTATTATTTATGTCTTCTATGATTGATCACTCTTTTGGGTTGAAACTTGAAAGTCATCTTTTTCTTCATGCTTAGCTGCTATCAAGTTTCTGGCACCAATTTCATTTTCTCATCGTCAGTGGAAAATGTAAGAAAGGATAAACTCTTCTTCATCATGTTAGAGAAAATATTAGCAAGGTTTAGTTAAACTCAATAAATGCCTATTCGGTTCATTTGAATACTCTAGTTTGATGTTAAACTTTGTAATCAATACTCTATTTTTATGTACAATGAATATTATTATTATTTTACATACAAACTCTAATTAACATTCAATAAGAAGTAAATCTGGAATCTTGAAAATTTGGTTACAAACGCCCTATCTAGATTTTTTAATTTATGTACATTCAAGGATGTGAGTGAACAAGTTTCTATACATTTGTACAGAATAGAATCCTTGAAACAATGCATCTGAACAATGTGTTGGAAAGATGGCACCTTGTATACCCATTGTGACAGCAACTTTGTATTTTACCAATATAAAAAAGGTCACCCCAGAATAATTTCAACCCACAAAACAGCTTCTTTCCCCTTCATATCAACCGTATATTTTTAGCTTCAATCCAGCACTACAAATCCAATCAATTTGCTTTCACACTATATTTTACCTCCTATCATTAAACCACTTACTGTACTGCCAATTCAACCATATGTTGCACCCGACTGTCAAAGGTTCCTGCCAATTGCAGACATATCTCTAACACCTTATAATGAAACTGGTTGCTCCCTTATCCAAGAGAGAAGGATGGAAACTTGTTCTGTTGCAATGCCTAATCTTTCCTTGGACTTGGCAGATTCTGTGATCAGAGAAGAAACCATATTTTGTAACAACTGTACTCTTTCAGCACGATCATTAGGTGCACTCTGAAGAAGCTTAGCAGAGGGCATGCTGATTTGGGCCAACAAGTGGGAAGATATCTATCCGGGATCTGAAAGCAATTTCCTGTTGAAAGAACTTTAAGAGCAGGAGGACAGAGAATTCTAGAGAACTCAAACTGGTGGCAGCTGCAACGTATAATTCCTTCTCGAGGGACCCAATACACTGTCCGACCACCCTCAGCGTTTTGTATGGTGCCACACAAGAAAACCATCTTCAATGGGAAAAGATGCATAATGTGCAGCCAACACAAGTTGTTCTCAAGCTTTGAAAAGGCAAAAGGAGTGAGAATTGTGGCAGCATGTGACTCCATGGGGGCTCCAGTTTTGAGGCAAATGTTTTGGAGATTCTGTTGCATTGTTTGTTATTCTCCAGTTTGATCTTTGAAATCCAAAGCAACATCTACCTGATTGATTGTGCAAACCGAAGTTAACATGAAGATGGTGCTTTTCACCCTCCAAAAAAATAGGATGGAACATATTCTGTGAGCATAAAGAAGGGAATACATGTACACATTCACTTAAACCAATATAACAATATCCAAACCAAGAGAGACAGAGAGAGATATATGATACATGTTCCACAAAGTGTGCAAGCCGAGTCTGTGCACCCAGAAATCGTTGAGATGAAAGCATTAATTGACTTTGACTGACCAGTTGTAGTCATTCCCGCAAAAAAGTGGCTTCTCAAAAATGGCAATACCCACAGCGAGCGTAAGCTATATAAATTAGAAATGTGCCTGCTGGCATGCAGCCCCCAAAGAACAGACCATATCCCTCCAACCCAGTTCAAATTCCTCAACTGACTCAAGATTATACAGTCTATAAAATTCAGCCTTCCACTCATTGTAACGTTCTCCTAAGACAGCACTAAACCAGATGGAAACTTTGCCACAATCATTCATATCCAGAGTGCATGTTTGGTTATTGGCATTTCCATGGCTAATGCTTCTTTGAGACACATATTTTGGTCAGTTAATATTGTCTGTGGAGCCTTTCCGTTCATATAAACCCTAAGAATGCCTTCCAGGAAGAAGATGAAAAATGAAAAATAAAACAAAAGAAAAACACCTAAGTGAATTGAAGAGCTGTAGAACTTTTAAAATTAAATGCGATCATGTCATACAGACACCACAAATGGGAAAATAAGAAAGAAATTCTCATCCACAATTAAAATACCTTATCCATTTTAGAAGATTGGAATAGAAGACCAAAGGACACAAGCATAAGATAAGCACACACATCTTTCAGGGGGAGGATTACTTAATAGGAAGCATTTTGCAAAGGAATTGATTCTCATTGCCCAACATTTATGACGATCTGCACATTAAATATATCCGGGAAACCAACTATTGAATGTGGCTACTCAATTACAGTTATAAGGTTTTCTGTCCTTGCCTTCCTTTATTTTCATCAAGCCACGTTAGATTATATCAATAAAAAGATATAAGAGGCCACAAGGAGAACAGACGCTGGCATATACACAATTTGAAATGGAAGAGAATTATATATATGACAAAACTTCTTCATTACACTTCTCAAACTCCATAAGCCTCATCATTTGATGGACAAAAATCCCTGTTTTAGCATACATCAGAATTCGGCTTTTTAGGGTTTAAAGGTTTTAAAGTGCTACTAACAAAATTAATTTTTATTAAATATTATTTTAAAATATTTATTAAAGGCTCATAATAATACTAAAATAAATTTTATGATTGATTTATAAATAAATTTTAAATCACTTATTTATCTAAACATGATTAACTGTGAAGCATTTTTACATGTCTTTTTTAATACTTTAATAATAAAAGCACTTTTTGAAAGACATGCCAAACAATAATAACATTGATAAAAGTGCTTATTATATGATTGGTCAAACATTAAATTAGTTTTTTACCGAATTTTTTGAAAATGTTTAAACAAGTAATTTTCAAAAAATCAAAAATTTGCCCAATAGGCACTGAGTTCTTTAGTGACCTACAGCACCCCCATCCTCATTGCTATTATCTCGGAGTTGGATTTGGCTCATGCTAAGATTGGGGTTGGTGTCTTTCTTTGGTTTTGTTCTTCACTGTTTTGTGTTTGGTTTACTATCCTGTTTTTCTTTTTTTGAATTTTCGTTGTGATACAGGAAAAGTCATGGTTGTTGAAGTGGAAGTCAACACTGCAGAGCTGGCAGTTGTGTGATGATCTAGCTTTTATTATTTGTTGTTTTTATTGTGTATTCAGACTATATATTAGGAATAGATTTCAAACTAGAGGCAGGTATTATTTGACCAAAATCCTCCTTCTCCTATTTTCTCCCTCCTTCATTGTTCCTTTTGTGTATTTGTGAAAACTTTTATGCAATAATGATAATTTAGTAGATTTCATCTCAGTGTTCATTCTTTCTACCTTAGATTCCCTGCTATTTTCCTTGGAATTTTTGGAAATCTTGGTTCTCCTGTATCAATGGTGTGAAAAGTAGAGAGAGAGAGAGATAGAGAGAAATCTTAAGGTGGGAATATGTGTAAGTGAGTCTAGTCACTTACTAGAGCTTAATATATATACAGAAAAGAATGGGCCAATGGGCTGATATATTACAGGGCTTAATAAAAACTAGAAACTAATCCTAAGCATATACAAGAAGCTAACACTCCCCCTCAAGCTGGAGCATATAAGTTATATGCACCAAACTTGTTACAAAGAAACCCAATACGAGAACCTCTAAGAGACTTCGTAAACACATCTGCTAGCTGATTTACTGAGTTGACAAAACTAGTAGCAATGCACCCTGATGAAATATTTTCGCGGATGAAATGATAGTCAACCATAATGTGTTTAATCCGCTCATGAAACACTAGATTAGAGGCGATATGTAAAGCTACTTGGTTATCGTAAATGAGTTGCATCTGCGTCACTTCGCCAAACTTCAACTCTTGAAGAAGTTGCTTCAACCATATAAGCTCACATGTGGCTATTGCCATTGCCCGATATTCATCTTCTGCACTAGATCGGGCAACCACATCTTGTTTCTTACTTTTCCAGGATACTAAATTACCGCCAACAAGAACAAAATATCCTGAAGTAGACTGTCTATCTGATGGAGAACTTGCCCAATCAGCATCAGAATACTTGATGATTTGGGTATGACCCTTATCTTCATATAACAACCATTGACCTGGTGCTCTTTTGATATATCTAAGAAGACGTATCACTGCATTCCAATGACTATCATACGAAGACTGTAGAAATTGGCTAACCACACTGACTGTGAGATCATTGAGTTTCCCAACCAGTCTGCGGTATCGACCAAGATCTGTCAATGACTCCCCCTGTCCTGGTAAAAGTTTAACATTCGGATCTATAGGAGTATCAACAGGTCGACAATTTAGCATGTCCAATGCATATTTCCTCTGAGAGATGACAATACCATTATTGGATTGAGCTACTTCAATACCAAGAAAATACTTGAGGCAACCAAATCCTTAGTTTGAAAATTCTGAAATAGATGAGACTTCAAACGAGCAATGTCATTCTGATCATCTCTGGTGATGACTATATCATCTACGTACACCACCAAATAAATACACTTACCAGCTTATGAATGGCAGTAAAAAATAGAATGATCAGCCTCACTGAGGATAATGCCAAACTTTTGAACAACAGTACTAAATCTCCCAAACCAAGCACGTGGGGACTGTTTCAACCCATACAAGAAGTAGCGAAGCCTACACACAAGATTAGACTCCCTCTGAGCAACAAAGTCAGGTGGTTGCTCCATATAAACTTCCTTCTGAAGTTCACCATGGAGAAAAGTGTCCTTGATGTCAAGCTGATAAAGAGGCCAGTGACACATGGCAGCTAGAGAGAAGAACAAGCGAACATATGCCATTTTAGCCACAGGAGAAAAAGTGTCACTGTAATCAAGTCCATAAGTTTGCGTATAGCCTTTAGAAACCAAACGAGCCTTCAGATGATCAACTATCAGGACCAATCTTGACAGTATAATCCCATCGACAATCAGCAGGAGATTTACCAGATGTTAAGAGGACTAAATCCTAAGTGTCATTAGAATGTAAAGCAGTCATCTCATCAACCATGGCCTAACACCTCCCGGAATCTGAAAGAGCCTCATGAATAGTTTTAGGAATGGAAACAGTGGATAAAGAGGATACAAAGGCATAATAGAGTGAGGACAAACGGTGATAACCGAGAAAGTATATATAGGATGAGGATTTCGAATAGAATGAGTACCTTTCCGTAGAGACATAAGTAGAAGGTGGAGAAGCCGGCTTAGGGGGTGAGTTCGAGTCATGAGGAGGATCAATAGTGCCTGCAGGAGAAGAAGGTGGCAGACGATGGCAGTATACCTAAAGGGGACGATCAGGGACTGAAGGTGAAATGGACTCAATAGAAGCAAGAGAAGGTCCAACATAAAGAACAGGAAGGACATCAGAAATATCAGGATGCTCGACAGTAGATGGAGAAAAGAGAGAGGAAGACTCAAAGAAAGTTATACCTGCAGTGAGAAAATAACACTGAGCATAAGGAGAATAACATTTATATCCTTTCTGAAGAGGAGAATAACCAAGAAAGATACACTTGATGGACCGAGGAAAAAATTTGTCTTGCCCAGGCTATAAATTATGAACAAAATAAGTGCAGCCAAAGATACGAAGTGAGAAAACATAAAGCTACTAAGTTGGGAATAAAAGAGAGTGAGGAATTTCATGCTGCAACACTGAAGAAGGCATGTGGTTAATTAGAAAACATCCAGTAAGAACAGCATTAGCCCAAAAATGAAAAGGAACGTGATGATGAAGTAAGAGAGTGCGAGTATTTTCAATAAGATGTCGATTTTTACGTTCAACCACCCCATTTTGTTGAGGGGTATGAGCACAAGAGGACTGATAAAGAATACCTTGTGAAGACATAAATGTATTGAAAGGAGCAGAAAAATATTCACGGGCATTGTCACTACGCAAAACACGAATAGATGTATTAAATTGATTTTTGATTTCAGCACAAAATTCCTTATAGATATCAAACAACTCAGAACGAGCTTTCATTAAAAAAAGCCAAATACAACGAGAGTAGTCATCAATGAAAGTAACAAAATACTGAAAAACCAAAACAAAAGTGGCATGACTAGGACCTCAAACATCATAATGAACAAGTTCAAAAGAGGCGGAAGCCCGATTATTGACACGCTTTGGAAAAGAAGTGCGAGACTATTTTCCAAGTTGATACAACTCACAATCTAAATTAGATAGACTCGAATGATGTGGAACCATCTGGCGAAGTTTAGGATTCCCAAACGGCTGTGAAGTATGGTAGGTGATTCAGTGGAGGTGCAGGCAACCGGAGATTAGAGCAAAGTGAGATGATAAAGCCTGTGGGACTTATGCCCTACCCCAATCATCTGTCTCATACCCCAGTTCTACACAAGAACAGAATTATTAGCAAAAGTAACGGAATAATTAAAGGTATGAGTTAATCGATTAACAGAAATAAGATTAAAATGACAGCCAGGAACATAAACAACAGAGTCTAGAGGCATGGAATGAGTCGGTTGGGCTTGCCTAATGCCTTTAGCAAACGTTTTGAAACCATTTGCAAGGGTAACAAAAGGAATACTACCAGAACTAGTAATATGAGATAAATGACGATGGTTACCAGAGATGTGATAAGAGGCACCAGAGTCTAGAACCCAGGGTCCGAGGATAGGAGACTGAGCAAGGTATGCAACAGAATTACTAGTATGAGCAATGAAGGCAACATATGTGGATGACGATTGAGCTGCAAGATAGTGAACATAGTTGTCATAGTTAGCTCCAGTCAAGATAAGAGACGATCCTGACGGGGGCGAGGACTATCCATCGGATGAATCCGGAACACTAACAGTCTGAGCAATATTGGCAGTACAAGGTAGTCGACCATGCAGCTTATAACATTGCTCCTTGACACAGCCCCACTTATGGCAATAATTACATTTAGGTCTACCTTTCTGAGAGTTATTCTGAGCAGAATTATTTCATCCACCTTGTTCTTCCCTAATGTAGGTTTGTGATGCCAATACTAAAGATTCGACAGGATGAACAGAAGAACTGGTGGATACTACGATCGGAGAAGAAACATGAAGTAACTGAACAAAGACATCTCATAGAAATGGTATAATAGGACTAGCCAAAATTTGATCACGAATAGGAGCGAGGTCTGGGCAAATGGCAGTCAATTCCAGCACCATAAAGAACTTATCGCGTTGCTCTAGTTGTTTCTCAACAGTATCAGTAACAGGCATAAGGGAATTAAATTCCACCTTCAGATATTCAAGCCTACCAATAAAGTCAGACAAATCGATGTCTTGTTGCTTCAAGGAAACCATGTTAGAAACAACCGTATAGAAACATTGAATATCATTTGCGTAAAGGGTTTTAGCCTTATCCTATAACTGGTGACATTTTCTATATGCCTTATAAATGGGATAAAGTTTAGGCTCAACAGACTGCCACATTAAATTACATAAAAGGGCATCAGTTCTCTTCCAGGCAACTTTCTCAAATTCAGGTATAGTATCAAACTTGGTGGTTAGGTGATCTTCAACCCCTTGTCCTATAAACCATAATTCAACTGAAGCAGCCCAAGACATATAATTGGCACTCCTAGAAAGTTTTTCAATAGTGATAACAAGAGAAGTAAAAACAAGGGTGAAGTTACCCGATTTGTTAACCGAAGTGACTGAAGAAGTAGAACCCGACATGATTTGGATGGAAGGCAGCCCTAATAGACCCAAGGTATTAAATTTCGTTTCGAGGTACCGTTTTGGTTATTCAGGAAACGGAAACGTTTTGAAACATTTCAAAAATTTTGTGGAAACGAATGATTTTTTAAGAAACATTTTGAATAAGTTTAAATAATATATTTTTTTCAATTATAAAGGATTCTAACATGATAATAATAATATAGATATATAT
>JASKGM010007452.1:0-10015 GCA_034509205.1 Ceratonia siliqua | reverse complement strand
GGAATCACAAGAATAATTTAGTCTAGAATTTATGTTTTACTTTTGTTCTTTTAATATATATATATATATATATATATATATATATATATATATTAGTTGAATAAAGAGGTATATATATATTAGTTGAATAAAGAGGTGTTTGCAGCCCACTTATAAAGTTACATGAACGTATAAAATACTATTAATTAGTGGGCACTTGATTCCTAATATAATGAAGAAAAGTACTCCTTACTTGGCCCATGAAATAGGAAAAAAGATTCTAAACCTTTTAATTAAAGTGATATAGACGTTTAGACCAAAACCTTATTAAATGAACATGAAAATTACATGGAACTTATTTGCCTTACCAACTATTATATTACCCTAAACTTTAGCAAATATTGGGCAAATTTAGAAATTATCTAGAAGCATTCCCCATTGACAAATTGGTCACTTTGCAGGATATAAGGATATTCCCAAAGTTGGTGCCTTTTGAACCATTATTTAATATTTTGATATATTTTTTCAATTGTATTAAAGAGGAAAGGATATAGGGAAGAAAAAGCAGTTACCCTTATTATTGTGTAACTCAAAAAGATTACAAAGAAAATCTACACTCAATCTTGAATGAACTTTTGCATTTGGTAAATTGGTCCCCACAGCCTTGTATGATTGAATTTAAGGTGAGATGCGCTGCCCTAAAAGCAACTTTCCAGGGAAATAGGTGGGCTGTATATTATAGGGCTGCTTTTAGGGGTGATTGTGAAAGTTATCTTCAGGCTTGATCTAAGATATTTAGATTAAGCTTAAACTCAATAATTTTTTTTAAAAACGAGTTAAGTTAGATTCAAGCTTGAATTTAAATAATTTTATTAGACTAAGCTCAAATTGAAATAAAAACTTTAAAAATGTACCAAACCTTTACCGAAGTTTTTTCTTTTAAAAAAATATAACTTGTGATATAACCACTTTCATCATCATTAGCACTCACTCCACCACCATTGCTAGCTATAATTGTTGCATCACCAATTATTATCTCATTTTACAAAAAAAATATTCATGTAGTTTAAACAAAAGAAAAAAGTTTCACATAATTATTTAATGAAACAAACAGTAAAAACATTTTTTTATGAAAATAGTTTTTTAAGAAATTTTTTCTAAATTTTTTTTATTTTTTGATAAAATAAACAGAGCCTAAGTTTGTTAATAATATTATTAATGTAATTGAGATGAATTTTGAATATTAAACAGATTTGAGCCACAACAAGATGGAAAAGTTATATTGCAGGATTTACAACAAGAAATTAAAACTATTAAAGAAGAAATTCAACAACTAAAAGTAAAATATATGGCATTAGAAATAGATATATTGACGCCAATAGGAACATCCTACCTACAACAAAATAATAAAGGAAAAGAAGTAATAGTAAAAGAAGAACTAGGAGAAAACAAAGATAAAAAATATCTAAATATACTTTCAAGAATATAGATACTTAAATAGTGCTGCCCAATAAAATTAGTAATTAATAACAAAATACAATAAAAACAATAGCCTTATTAGATTCAAGAGCCAATATG
Organism: Ceratonia siliqua; assembly: GCA_034509205.1. NCBI lineage: Eukaryota > Viridiplantae > Streptophyta > Magnoliopsida > Fabales > Fabaceae > Ceratonia > Ceratonia siliqua. Next base: position 8,458 of record JASKGM010007452.1, on the reverse strand, counting down.
AATTGTATACAAAAAGGATTAATATCAATCCAATATTATAGAAAGACAAAGCTAAGGAACAACTAAGCAGTGCTAATGGAACAAAACTACAGTTAAATTATAATGAACAAAAGCCCGTATATGTAATAATAAAACCTGTTTTAAAACCACCTATGTATTAGTAAAAAGCATTAACAAACCAATAATTTTAAGAACCCCATTTCCAACCACGATTTATCCTTTTCAAGTCATAACCACATCAATACTAGGAAAAGAAATAATTTTCATATTTATTAGACAACCCTATGATAAAGATGTTAATGAGACAGAAACAATACACCCTCCTTTAGAAGCTATTAAAATAAATAAATAAAGGAGATTTTGCACATTTTAACCCTAATCTTTAAATGTCATTGCAATCTCATTCATAATCTATTAATTGTAACATATTGTACCCTAAATTATCACAATTTAGTCAAATTACCCCCACCTTTTAATTGAATGTTAAAGTTAACAGTTTTGGTTAATATGGATTAGTTATGTAATTTAAAAAACTTAATAGAAATAAAAAATAATAAATTTATTATGCAAAATGACATAAATATATTAAAAATAAATAAGGATAAAATCTTTTTTGTTATTTGTTTAGGATATTTTTGTTATTTTGCATAATAAATTTTATTTTGTTTTCTATCAAGTTTTTTTATTTACATAACTAGCTCATATGAACTAAAATAATTAAATTTAACACTTAATTAAACCATAGGGGATAATTTGACTAAATTATGATATTTTATTGTACAATGTCCATATTATAATTAATATATTAAGCAGGAGATTACAATAACAACTAAAGATTATGGTGAAAAACGCAAAATATTCTAAAAAATAAAGAAGGAATAGAAATAGAAGTCTCACCCTTTAAAACTATCCATACTGACCTTAAATCATCATCTACGAGATAAGATATAAAAAATGTTCAGTCACAAAATAGTTATTCAAATTAAATATTAAAAACAATTGGAAAGAGTAGAAGATGAATTAAATACAAAAAATATAGAAGTAAATCTCAGACAAAAAAATTATCAACATGTAGATCCCTAAAAACCAATATATAAAATAGAAAATATACCTTAAGAAGAAATACGAAAAATTAAGTTAGGCAAAGAAACAACAGAGGATTTGTTACAAGAAATTACAAAAAAATTAGAAAGAGTAAATACAACCGTTAGCAGTAATAATCCTAGTATAAATACTTTAACTCATCAAACTCTAGAAACTTTAACTCATCAAACTCTAGAAGAAGGAATAAATAAAATACACTTTCAAAATAAAAGACAACCAACACAAATGCCACAAACAAAAAATTACTATAGATGGCCAACATATCCAAACACACAATATGAAGAAAGAAATTCATTTATAGAAAGTAGATACTCAGGAGATGCTATAGTAGAATGGAATATAGATGGAGTAAGTGAACACCACATATTAAATGTAATACATAACATGTCAATGGTTGCTACCGCCTATAAGATAAAAGAAAATTCAAAATAACAAATAGTACAAATGATAACAACATGATTCACAGGACAACTAAAACATGGTGGGATAACTTCTTAACATAAGTATAAAGACAAACAATAATTTAGGCAATAAAACAAGATGAAAGAAATGGGCAGGTTATTCAAACCACAAATGCAGTAACAACCTTTATATATGCAATAACAAAACATTTTATAAGAGACTCATTAACATTTCAAAATAGGATAGTAGAACAATTTATTAGTCTTAATTGCCCAACAATGATAAATTTTAGATGGTGTAAAGATATGTTTCTCACAAAACTATATGCAAGAAAAAAATTATAATGCATATTTTTGAAAAGAAAAAATTATATCGAGATTACCAAAATTATTCATCGAAAAGGTTAAAGAAGTTGTTAGGAGACAATATGACAACACCATACCTAACCAACTTACCTATGGCCAATTAATAAACTAGATCACAAAAGAAGGATTAATAATATGTAATGATATGAAACTACAATATAAGCTTAAGTCCGAATTTAAAGACACTAGGAGAGAATTAGGTACATTTTGTCAACAATATGGAATAGAGAAAATATAAGCTCCCTCGTCAAAAGCTAAGAAAATGAGGAAATCTAATCCTACTTATAAAAAATATCCTAAAAAGTATTATAAGAGAAAAAATAAATTAATCATACAATATAAATATACTTTCAAGAATATAGATACAAAATTAGTACTTCCCAATAAGATTAGTAATTAATAACAAACATACAATATAAACAATAGCCTTATTTGATTTAGGAGCCGATATAAATTATATAGAAGAATGATTAATACCAACCTAAGATTATGAAAAGACAAAGGAACAACAAAGCAGTGTTAATGGAACAAAACTACATATAAACTATAAAATAACAAAAGCCCATATATGTAATAATAAAACATGCTTTAAAACCACATTTGTAATAGTAAAAAACATTAATGAATCAATAATTTTAGGAGCCCCTTTTCTAACCATGATTTATCCTTTTTAAGTTACAACAGAAGGAATAATCACATCAATACTAGGAAAAGATATAATTTTCAGATTTATTAAACAGCCCTATGATAAATATGTTAATTAATGTACTACAAGAAGCAACAGTATCACAAATAAACCTTATTTCAAGCAAATAAAATCATATAAAAATGCTTAATAAAGAAATACATTGTAAAAGAATAGAAGAACAAATAACTGAACCACAAATACTAGAAAGGATACAACAATTACGCAAAAATTTGAAAAATAGATATGTGTAGAACACCCAAATGCCTTTTGGGAACAAGAAAAACACATAGTAACATTACCATATGGAAAAGATTTTGATGAAAGAATATCCCAACAAAAGCTTGACCAATACAAATGAACAAAGAGACTTTAGAGTATTGTAAGAAAGAAGTACAAGAATACTTAGATTAAAAATTAATTAGACCTAGTAAATCATCTTGGAACTATCCAACCTTCTATGTAAAAAACCATGCGGAAATTGAAAGAGGGGCCCTAAGAATGGTAATAAATTATAAACCTCTCAATAAGTTCTTACATGGATTAGATACCCAATACCAAACAAAAAAGATTTAAAATGAAGGATTTGGAATGCATCAATATTTTCAAAATTTGATATGAAATCAAGATATTATCAAATCCATATAGCAGAGGTAGATAAGTATAAAACTACATTTACAATACCATTTGGACATTATGAGTGGAATGTAATGTGGTTTAGTCTAAAAAGTGCACCATCAAAATTTCAAAATATCATAAATAATTTATTCAATCCTTATATGAAATTCACAATGGTATATTTAGATTATGTTTTAGTATTCTCCAATTCAATATAGAAACATTTTAATCATCTTAAACAATTTCATAGTATAATTAAATAAAGTGGGTTAAAAAAGATGAAACTATTCCAAACAAAAGTAATATTTTTAGGATTTGATAGTCATCAAGGAACTATAACCCCTATTAGCATAACCATAGAATTTGCAGAAAATTTTTCCAATGAAATTAAATATAAAAATCAATTATAAAGATTTTTAGGATTTAATTATGTAACAAATTTTATTCCAAATCATAGAATAATATGTAGTCCACTATTTAGGAGATTAAAGAAAAACCCTCTAGCTTGGACTTAGGAAATAACAACCATAGTTCATCAATTAAAATCAAAAGTTTTAAGGTCTTCCTTATCTAGTTATTCCAAATCCATCTTTTATAATTGTAGAAATTGATGCATCAGAAGTAGGGTATGGAGAAATACTCAAACAGATATTACCTCAATCCACAAAGGAATAAGAGGTTCGATATTATTTTGGAACATGGAATGATTCTCAACAAAAATACTCAATCATTAAAAAAGATTTTATTAATAGTTTTATGTATTACCAAATTTCAAGATGACTTATTTAATAAAAAGTTTTTACTCAAAATGGATTGCAACGCAACCAAAGATGTTCAAAATTTAGTTGCAAAACATATTTTTACCAGATGACAGACTTTATTATCATGTTTTGATTTCGACATCTAACATATTGAAGGAGTACAAAATGCTCTTCCTGACTTCCTTACAAGAGAGTTCTTGCAGGGAAAGAAAGAGAGATAGAGTGATGACCAGTAAAAAGGTAAAAAAGGTAACCAAAGATCAATATGGCCCCTTTTGAAATTAAATGATGTATATCTGCAACAGCTTCAGTACCAGCAATGAGACCATCGTCTCATCAATTCAAAATAAGTTTTCTCCCTTAACTTACCAACAAACCCTAGCCAAAACAACTTCACCATCAATACCGGACCAGTAAAGCCAACCTAAAAAACTGCTAAAACACTAACCGCCCACATAAAAAAGGACTTCAACCTTACATTTTTCTACATTAAACCATAACTCAACATACAAAATGAGTCCCCCAGAGAATTAGCAGCAAAATACTTCCCAGCACCTCTCTGGCACTTTCTTCAGAGTCCCTGGAAAAAGAACATATGTATTATGAGTTTATTTTCGTTGACTTATACTCAATAACATTAACTCACCAACATGATCTAGAAAACCCACAGAGAATCATGTACTTAAAAATTAAAATTAACCAAATCCTCACCCAATCACAATGGCACATGTCATTATACACCCAAAGGAGTTTTACTTGTAGATATAGTCCACAAGGATTTGATTATTTGGATTATCAAAAAGCTTGGTACAACCTCATTTATCTCAAACCCGAATTACATTCATAGTTCATATGGTTTTGTAGAGGCATCATGTCTTTTCCACAATGATTCTTAGATTGGTTCTATCTCTTTAGACCATCATTAAAGATTTTCCTGCAATATGCCTTAGATACCTATCAGTTGTTCAAGAGCAAAGTAAAATTTATAGAAGGCACTCGACTTCTACATTTTGTTATCAATTTTGGAGTTGCTTGAATAGTGGCTTGTGATTACTCAATAACAACAAAAACTTCCTTCACCAACTCCACAGTGGGTCTCAAGAGAAATCAGTATAAAATGGTGGAGTGAATTTAACGCCTAATTAATTGGTAAAAATACCATCTTGAAATTGTGCCAGTAAAATCCTTTGCAAACCAGCAAAACTAGCCAAAATATCAATCAGTTTCTAGCATTAAAATCACAAATTATGGCAGACCTGTCAGCAGCCTCTTTCGAGGAGGAATTCCAACAAAAATTAAGGGCTTTATCAGAAAAGGCATCAATAGAAGAAGAGCAGGATGAGCTGTATCCAACTTTACCCCACTAAATGAAGATGATTGCTACAAAATAGATCTCAATGATCTTACACAGTTTTGATAGTACAAGGAATCAGTACAAAACACAAAAGAAAAGCATATAGTAACAATTGTCAACAAGAAAAAGAAACCTGCATTATGAAAAGGGGAATATTATCAGAATCATATCATATAAGACTGTAAACTTCAACACATTTGAAATCCATGCGGACTCCAAAGTCAAAAAAAAATTAAGGGCTTTATTAGAAAATGCATCAATAGAAGAAGAGTAGGATGAGCTATATCCAGCTTTACCCTACCAAATGAAGATGATTGCTATTGAATAGATCTCAATGATCTTGCACAGTTTTGATAATACAAGGCGTCAGTACAAAACGCCAAAGAGAAGCAAACAGCTACAAGTGTCAGCAAGAAAAAAGAACCTGCATTATGAAAATAGGAATATTATCAGAATTATATCAGATAAGACCGTAAACTTCAACACATTTGAAATCCATGAGGACTCCAAAGTCTCTAAAGTCTGAAATAGAAGATCCCAACATCTTTATAAATAGATCATTGTAGCAATAGTTAGGGCAGAGTTAGTTTTACCCTTGCATGAAGAGCGAAATCTTGCACTCTTTTAAGATTTTCGAGTTTCCTACTCCTCACTATGGTTTTCTGCCTACTTTGTAAGTTTCAATTTCTCTTCCTTATATTTTGTAAAATTTCATCTTTCAATATAAAGAACATATATCCTTTTTAGTTTTTGTCTTTTGATTAGATGCTACACTATTTAAATTTATATTCATTATCTAGATCTTATTCCTTTGTGAATTAAGGTAATACATGTTTGAGGTAATACCCATTTATATATATATGACTTATTAGATCAAGAAGAAAAGGACAAAGAAAAACCACAGCCATTATTAATGAAAGATATATTAGAATGATTCAAAAAAGAGAAAACACCTATAGATAACATTAATGACTTACAACAAGAGATAAAAATGCTTAAAGAAGAAATCAAACAGATATAAGAAAATGAAATTAATAGAGAATTAGAAATTTTAGAAATAAAAGCTCGTTTAGAAATCCAATTAAGACAAAAGATTTACGCCAAAGAACAGATCTCCGAAGAACAATTTGAAGAAGAAAAAGAGCTACCTAAAGAAATAAATCAAGAAAAATTTATACAAAGAGTATCTAAAATCACATACCATAAATGGTATTGTCAGATGAATTTAGTCATAAATAATGAATACACTAGAACTTTAGTAGTATTAGTCGACTCTGGAGCATATATGAACTGTATCCAAGTAGGCTTAATACCTACTAAATATTACAAGAAAACTCTAGAAAGTCTCTCAGCAGCTAATAACTCTAAGCTCAACATTAAGTATAAACTATCAAATGCACACATTTGCAATCAAGGTATATGTTTTAAGAATATATTCATGTTAGTCAAAGATTTAAATGACCTAGTTATTCTAGGAACCTCGTTTCTACAACAAATAATACCTTTTAAAGTAACACCTTTGGGAATAACTACAAAAGTAGGAGGAAAAAATATTTGTTTTGAATGGATAAAACCATTCATAACAAGAGAAATAAACTTATTACAGGAAGATTCTATTTACCGCATAAATAGAATTAAGAGAAAACAAGATCAGATCAAATACCTACAAAAAGAAATCCAATACAAAAGAATAGAAGAACAGGTAAAAAATCCAGCTATACAAGAAAGAATAAAACAATTACAACATAAATTTGAGACTGAAATATGCACAGATCATCCTAATGCTTTTTGGAATAGGAAAAAGCATGAAGTCACTCTGCCATATGAAAAAGATTTTAACAAAAAAGAAATACCCAATAAAGCCAGATCAATACAGATGAACCAAGAATTATTAGAATATTGTAAAAAAGAAATCCAATAACTTTTAGACAAAAAGCTTATCAGACCTAGCTGATCAGCATGGAGCTGTGCATCCTTTTATGTACAAAATCATGCAGCAATAGAGAGAGGAGCACCCAGATTAGTTATAAACTATAAGCCATTAAATAAATTTTTAAAATGGATTAAATATGCTATCCCAAATAAGAAAGATCTTATAGGAAGGTTATCCAATGTAGCCATATTTTCAAAGTTTGATATGAAATCAAGATATTACCAAATACAGGTAAAGGAAGAAGACTGTAAATACCTATTTTTGTCCTTTTTTTTTATTGTTTAGGATATTTAACTTATCTTTTATTTTTTTTGTCACAATAATTTATCATATTATTTTATTTTACCTCTTTATTTTGTCTTATTACTTATTATTAAATTTTAGGCAAAAATTAAAAAGAAATCTATTTCCCTTCAGCTCATTAAATTTAATCACCTGACCCATTACTCCATCAGCCTAATTTCTGTCTCCTGAAGCCCAACACCCTTTTAGAAGCTCATCAGCCCAAACCGGTTTAGCCCAACATTAACCCAAACCCGGTCCAACCACCCATTTCCCCTGCAAACACGCGTAACCCCTCTGCACACGCAACCTCACCCCGTAACATCACCTTATTTTCCTCTTCTCCGTCTATCTCTCCATTCTCCTCTGCACACACGTTTCCTCCGCACCCCAGCTTCTCAAATCACCTTCCCAAAACCCCAACCACTCTGAATGATACATCCTTGAAACGCACGCCTCTGCAATCCACCTATTCCCTAAATCCCTAATTTCGCGCCCTCTGAGGTCATGGTGAATCACGGCTGTTCTCCCATAAATAGAGTACGAAGCCGCGAGCATTAAAAGGGGGATTCGAGGGGTGAAGCTTGGGGAAATAAAAAGGGTTTTCGAATCTTAAACCAGGGAACGAAGGTCTGAAACCGAGAGAGATCAGTTACAGGGGCATCAGAGGGCAGTGTTGAAGAACCGAGCATTTCGAGAGAGGAGCAACAGTGAGGATTACGAAGCAAGAACCATAGACGATTTTGAAGCTGAAACCGAAACTGATCCACGAAGAATAGAGGCTATCAATTTGAAAAGGTAAAACAGAGAACGAAAAGCTGAGATTGGAGGGATTTTGGTGAACCTGATTTGGTCTTCTAGAGAAGGAAGATTACCATAAATATCTCCCTTCTGCTGAGTATGAAATCCCTTTATTGCTTCCATTGATTTGCGTTTTCATTCTTTTGACAACTT